>NW_020769350.1:6288697-6300441 GCF_900518735.1 Pseudonaja textilis
AAGGTTGGGCTGTCCAATGGCCAGAGGTAAGGAGCAGCTCGCTTGCACGCCCAACCTTTCCCCCACAAACCCCCCTTAATCCTGGTGGTTGGTAGGGAGGGACCTTTATCCCCCCACCCACCCAACACACACACACACACACACATACACACACAGCCATGTGATAAAACTTGCAGGCTGAAATTTCTCCCTCTGCTTCTCACCCCCTTCTCTCCTCTCCTCTTCTTTCCAGACATGCCAAATTACTCTGGCAGTCCTAGATGTGTCTCTCGGCTGTGCTGCTGCTGCTGCTGCTGCTGCCTCCGCCTCTGATTCTCCCCTTCCAGATGTTGACAGGCTCCAAACTGAATCGGTGGCTCCAGAGGCACAACGGCTCTTCTCCCCTCTGTGTGGAATCCGAAGGGGGAATGCAACGGCAGAAGGGCAGGCAGAAAGGCAAAGTTGCATATTTTTCCGGCAGCGCACGGAAGCAATTACCCAGAGCGCATTCCACAGAGGTTTGAATTGTGAGCAGGTCCTGCTGGTCATTTTTTTTTTCCCTGAGTGAGAAGAAGTGTGGAGGAAAGAAGAAGAAAAAAGGGAGAGAAAAAGGAAAGGAAGAAAGCTGCCTGTCTCACATACACACAGAGGCGGAATGTCTGTGCTTTCCATCCTCCTGCTAGGTAAGTTGGAGAATTTGGTTTTGTCCCTTAATTTAATTCGGGGAAGGCAGCCTAAAGTTGCAGCCATCAGGCGCAAAGGGAAGGAAAAAACTGTTGGCGTTAAAAGTTTGCAAGAAGCTCATCTGCTTTCAATTGCTTGTTCTTTTACAAGTTAATGCGAGCATTCAAAAGTTAAAGCTCACTTTTCTTATCCAACCCATTCCAGACGTAAAGCTCCGTTCTCCAAAAGGTTTGTTGGATAGGTTTTGGGGTTGTGGGGTGGGGTGGGGGTTTACACCATCATCTGTTAACCAGGTGAACTATTTTGTAAGGGCTCTTTCTTCGCCTCTCTCAAAGGCATGTATAACATGGAAAGGTGTTTGGGGAGTGGGCTAAAAAGAAAAAAGAGAAACATATTGGACTCATTTGTCTTTTTTGCAAACCTGAACAAAGAAAACTTGTTTCAGGGCTCGGGGTCAATTTATTTAACTTTTTGGAGACGGGTGATTTTTGCGCAGGAGTTCGTTTGTCCTGTTTTAAAGGAGTGCATTGTTTCCAACTGATACTGTTTTTTTTTTTAAAAAAGTCTAAATTAGAAACAGATGTGTCAACCTACCACTTGGAAAGAGGTCCTGGGGAGGTGGGGGCAGAGAATGATTGAAGGAAAGGGGCTGAGAGGCAAAAGAGAGAAACTGAAGAACGAAAAAGTCAACACCAAAGAGAAAGAGAGGAAAGTACAGAGGAGAGATTATAGATAAAGAGAGCGATATTGTTTTTAAAAAATCAATGGTTTCACGGAGGGGAAAACGAAGGTTGCTCTAGAATCCAAAGGGGGGGAAAATGGCTTCTTATTCTGTAAAATCCATTCATTTATAAAAGTGTGGCTGCTGCATTCACATGTTCTATTTTAGGCACGGTAGGGTCATCTAGTCCACCCCTCATCCCCCTGAAGTACTGAACTAATTTTATGGAATGTTGCACACATGATTACATTAATGGGGTTTTGAAGGCGTTCCACTTTGGCTAGAAAGGGCCACGGTGTTTCGTGAAGAAATAAAAGAGAGAATGGCCAGATACGAGCAACCAAAAATGTGATTTATCAAAATTACGTGATAAACTAGGTGAACCCAAATAAGAAACAGATGCATCGCAGAGAGCACCTTCTGCCAAATAACGCCAGAGGGTTCATCATTTAACACAGCCAGCAATAAATAAAATAGTTCTTTCTGGTGCTCTTCTGATAAAACGAATTACACCCACCAGTTATCCATGGGTCTTGCCTTAAAGAAGATTATACAAAATGGAGGGGAGAGAGAGAAAAAGATGGAGACGATTATTAAGGAAAGTAGACTGGAGTAAAAGCCAACTGCTCATTTCTTGTGTGAGACAATTAGATGCTGTCTCTTTCAGCCTCTTTTCTAGCATATTGTACTTTCTCCTGAGGTATATTATGTGGAGAATGAGTTTCTCCTTCCGTTCTTCTTACTACCTTGGGCTGACAAGCAGGCAGCTACACACACACACACACACACACACACACACACAATAAAAACCATGGATTAGGGCCATGCAAAGGTTGCCAAATCCTGCTGTCCTCACCTCAGACACATTAGAATTGACTCAAGGACAGCCTCGCCATCTCCCTTAGGAAAGCTAAGCAAAGGGCATGTACAATAAAAAGTCCTTGGAGCCTTTTTTTTTTATATGCACGAAAAAATGATTGCAGAGTTTTTGCATCACGTTGATGCTCTACAAAGGATGGAATAGATGGATACCAGATCGTTGTCAGAAAAGATAGCAAAAGAGAGAATTAAGCTGGAAGCTAAAACATGTAAACAACATTTGCCGAAATTCGGTGTATCTAGTTTAACGAAAAGGAGGACTAGGGTGACAAGATAGCCGTGTTCCAATATCTCAGGGGTTGCCCCAAAGAAGAGGGAGTCAAGCTATTCTCCAAAGCACCCGAAGGCAGGACAAGAAGTAACGGATGGAAAGTAATCAAGGAGAGAAGCAACTTAGAACTAAGGAGAAATTTCCTGATAGTGAAAACAATTGATCAGTGGAACAACTTGCCTCCAGAAGCTGTGAATGCTCCAACACTGGAAGTTTTTAAGAAGAGATTGGATAACCATTTGTCTGAAGTGGTGTAGAGTTTCCTGCCTAAGCAGGGGGTTGGACTATAAGACCTCCAAAGTTCCTTTCAACTCTGTTATTCTGTTAAGCATGCAGGACAGTCTAATTCATTAGCCTTTCCTAGTTCTTCCAATCATCTGGTGACATTGTCTTTCATCTCTGCCAGTTTCAAGTTTGGGATCTCATCTATAAGGAAAGAATCCTGAAGGCAAAAAAAAAAAAAAACGATATTGGAACAAATCTAGGATGGAAACGCAAATTTCCTTATGACAAAACTAAATATAGCAACACAAAGAAAGCAGCCATAACTTTTCTTGCAGAAAAGGTAAGGCAGGTGGATGAAGTAAACAGAATTAGGAAAAAAGAACCAAACATCTTTATGAGGTACCCAAAGGTCTTCAAGTTCTGTTCTTAGGATTTTGGGAAGTGTTTGGATGGCCACTGAAGGAAGGAAGATGCCAGGGGAACCAGAACTAGAATCTGATCTTTTGAAGTTTATCTTGCATTTACAATTCTTCCAAAATAGCTTTCTCATCTTGTGATAATTTCAATCATGAGATGATTTCTTCTTCTCCTTCTCCTTCTCTTTCTTCTCCTCCTCCTCCTTTCTCCTCCTTCCTCCTCCTCCTCCTCCTCCTCCTCCTCCTCCTCCTCCTCCTCCTCTTCTTCTTCTTCTTCTTCTTCTTCTTCCTCCTCCTCCTCCTCCTCCTCCTCCTCCTCCTCTTCCTCCTCCTCCTCCTTCTACTCCTCCTCCCTCTTCTATTCCTCCTCCTCCTCCTTCTTCTCCTCAGACAAGACCAAGCAATTTGTTGTAAACTTGTTCCCCTAAACAAGAATGGAGAAACGAAGCAATGCTCAAAGAATCACATTCTTCTGACATAGCAGGAAGTCAGTCCATTAACATCTGGATATACAAATCAGATGTATTAATATAAAGATATATAATATGACAATTGACCATAGTTTATCTCTTTCTCCTATGGTTTTAAATTGGTAGAATACTTCAATAGATACGTTCCATCGTACGTATGTAAGTCTCAATACCAGAGACTAACATAGCCAGAATGGCATGGCACCATCTTAAACCAGACAAATGCCCTCTTCTTTGAGACTTAGAAAAACCTTACATTTGCAAAAGAACAAAAAGGGAAATCCATAGCAGATTGAACATGCCCAGAGGCCAGAAAACATTGATAAACTTTGGAGGAGATAGAAAACTGGGTTGAGAAGAACTTGATTCTTAATACTCCTCGTGCAATATTTTAGAACGTAATCATTTTAACACTCTTTTAAAATCACCCCTGGCTCTTGCCTAATGAAATGTTCCCAGTTGATTAAAAAGGGAAGGAAAAAATAAACAAAACCCAGCTGTATAAGAAACTGTGGCAGTCTAGATGTTTCCATTAGTCATGACATTTTGGAAGAAAATCCGTAATCTGCACTTTTAAAATAATAATCTTGGGGTGTCAAATCAAAAAGCCCAGTTGAGCCACCATACTTGGCGAGAGAAACCAAAAGGGTAAAAAAAAATTGTATAGCCTCCCAAAGATCTCATTCAGAAGTTACTTCAAAAGGTTATTATAATCTTTTCAGGATTGTTTTATTGTTCTTATGTCTCAATTCTATCAAGGGCCAGAAACTATGCATTCACAAGCAAGCGTTGTTTTGGAAACAATTATCTTATATTTTTTTTATTAGAGCCATTCATAACAAAACTAAAACTAAACTAAATCCAGTGACATTAAAACACATATTTATAAAAGTGTCCCTCATTTCCATCTTTCCTTCAAAATTATACAAGCTAGTAATTTATCATATCCTAGATATGGCATATTGCAGTACTAATGGTCTGTGGAAAGGTATCACAACTGGATTTCAACTTGGCACGTAAACAAGCTCCAACTTGAGAAAAAGTAAACAGAGAGATTTCTTTCCTTGGCTGTTTCTTCTTCGTAGGGATATACTTCATGGGTGGGGAGGCATTCTTCACCCTAGCCAAAATGTATGAGACATATTCTGCTGCTGTAATATAACCCATCCTCCCAAGGACGTGGGTCTTTTTTTAAAAAAAAAGCTGTCTTGAAAGAATGTTAATAGCTATAGAAAAGTTTGAAGCAGAACAAAATCCTACATTAGAGCAAGGAAGCAGAGCACCGAAATGATATTTGTCCCACCAAAGAAAATACTGGCAGTGGAGTTGAAATGTTGAGTCAAATATTCTTCCCAACCCCTTTCTGGCCCAAAATCTTTTTTAAAAAGATATATTTTCAGCCTTGAAGGTGGATTGCTTTGTGACGGGCTTAAATCTAGAGGGTGGGGAAATGTGGGAGGGATTGGGACGGGTTGGGTTGGGGGAAAAGTTAATTAAGCTGCACGCTAAAGCTGCAAAGGCCAGGGACTGTCATCCTGAATGACTTCCAGTGCCTTTCCAATTATTTCCTATCACTATTCCAGAGATGAGAAGGATCAAGAGGTTCTGAACTTCTCTAACACGAGGCTGTAGATGTCGGAATATTTTTTTCTCCCTGGAGCAAAAAGTAAAGGGAGATAATCAGAAGTAAATCTTGTCATCGAGTGTATCTAGGATGACTGACTCTGAGCAAGGTCAATCAAGTGAGAGCAAACTAGAAGGATATAATGATCCAAGTGCTGGGCCTGGACTCTGGTGTGTGAAGCCATCCTTCTTAGTCAAATCTTTAGCTGGCAGCCCTGAATTTTGCAATTCGGAATGGAATGGAATGGAATAGAATAGGAAACAGAACAGGAAACAGAATAGAATGGGAAACAGAACAGAAAATGGAATACAACAGGAAACAGAACAGAACAGGAAATGGAACAGAACAGGGAATGGAATGGAATAAAATTCTTTATTGGCCAAGTGTGATTGGACACTCAAGGAATTTGTCTTCGGTGCATAAGCTCTCATTGTATATAAAAGTTATAAGTGATAAATCATTATCATAGGCATAAAAATACATTATAAATATATATTATAAATTTATAAGTTCATTTATAAGTTTGTAAATCTTGCAATTCAGAGTATTAGAAATGGCAGCATCACCCTGTTCCTTTAATCATGGGTTCGTGATTTCAATATCTTACCTTAATTAAAACTTCCATAGCACAGGAAGATAATTAATATGCAGAAATGAAGTACGGTTTATACTTGGGAACAGGCCAAAGACAGCCCTCCCTTGCTCAGATGAGCCAAATTCTTATATAGAAAACTCTAGAGAAAATGAGCATAATGAGGTTTTAAAGATAAAAGTCTTTTTCAGATGTTCTTTCTTGCACAACTGCTGTTTCCCAAAACTTGCACGTAGCAATTTGGGGGTGATTTGTTTTCATTCTAAACCACATAACTCTTTCGGCAAAACTAGCTTGAGTAATAGATCACAGCTTCTGCTTACACAACTTCTTGAATCTGGTCGAATATACAGAGAAGAGCGAGAGACTAGCTCGGCTCTTAAAACTCTGGGGTGCTATATCAGAGCTTTTCAAAACAAGCTAAACTCAGAATTTGGACAGATTAGAATGGGGAAATTCAGACTGAATGAAGAAGGCCAGAACTTAATTTTGACATCTCTTCAGAGAAAAAAACGGCTGGGGTGACATGATAGCAGTATTCCAATATTCAAGGGGCTGCCCCAAAGAAGAGGGAGTCAAGCTATTCTCCAAAGCACCTGAAGGCAGGACAAGAAGCAATGGATTGAAATTTATCAAAAAATAACCAGCCTGGAACTAAGGAGGAATTTCCTGATGGTGAGAACAATCAATCAATGGAATTGCTTCCCTCCAGAAGTTGTGGGTGCCTCCATCATTAGAGATTGGACAGCTACTTGTCTGAAATGGTACAGGGTCTCCTGCTTGAGCAGGGGTTAGGCTAGAAGACCTCCAAGGTCCCTTCCGGCTCTATTCTGATTGGATTGGAAACCCTTTCTCCTTGTTTCTCTAAAACTAGATTCACAAGCTATTGGGGAGCATCCTGTTTAGATACAGAATTCTTTATTGGCCAAGTGTGATTGGCCACACAAGGAATTTGTCTTTGGTGCAAATGCTCTCAATGAACATAAAAGAAAAGATACATTCGTCAAGAGTCAAGAATTATAAGGTACAACACTTAATAATAGCCATAGGGTACAATAAGCAATCAAATCATACTAGGAAACAGTCAATATAGATGGTAAGGATACAAGCAACAAAGTTACAGTCATACAGTCACAAGTGGGAGGGGATGGGTGATAAGGAGTGGTGAGAAAATTAATAGCAATAGTAGTGCAGACTTTGTAAATAGTTGGACAGTGTTGAAGGAATTATCTTTTTAGCAAAGTGATGGCATTCAGGGGAAAAACTGTCCTTGTGTCTAGTTATTCTGGTGTGCAGTGCTCTACAGCATCGTTTTGAGGGAAGGAGTTGAAACAGTTATTATTATTAGCCACCTATCCCTGATATCCCCCATCAACCTGCAGGTAAGTTGGGTACTAGAGAGAGCATGAAAATAGCCCTTGTGGAAATAAGGGACCAAGTCTTTATCTCAAGGATCTTTCTCAAGTGTTTTTATTGCCAAATCAAAGCAGGACTCTCACATTTTGAAATTGGGTTATGAAGAAGACAGAAACAGTGTTGAGATTCCCAGAAGGAAACAGCTTGCTGGGGAAAAAAAAAAGCAAGAGAGGTGTATTTGAATGGACACGTATTGGCATGTATAAAATTGCCCTTCCTGGGAATGAGTTTCATCATCGGTCTGTCCAGCACAGCTATGAAAGCTTGGGATACCAAAAACAGAAGATGGGGAAATGTTTCTCGTCACACTCTTTCCAGAATTTTAAGTCTGAGTCTGCATCCTATGGGTTTGGGGGTTGTTAGTTTTTTTTTTTTTTGATAAAGATACAGAATAAATTCTTTTGTTTGGTGATGTGATGTGCTAACAAGCCCGTAAGGACTGCTGATTGGATGATGACGGATAGTCCCAAAGGTGCTTTTTCAAGAGGCAACTGGACTTCCCGCTTTTTCTTCTTCTTCTTTGAAGACGTTTCCTTCTCATCCAAGAAGCGTCTTCAGTTCTGACTGGATGGTGGGGAATGGAAGGATTTATATTCCTTGCAGACAGCTGGTCATTTGCATCCTTTGAGAGGGTCATGGAGGCCACCTGGGGGTTTGTCTGTGTCCACAGGGTCACCTGAGTGGTGCAAATGGGTGTGGAGCCTTCTTGAAACTGTTGAAAGGATTGTGTTGTAGATTGGAGATAGATGATGTCGTATCATTCAGTTTTATCTGTTCAGTTTTGACATAGATGGTCTCTTTGACCCCTCTTTCAAACCAAGTAGTCCTCCCTGTCCAAAATGTGGACTTTTCTGTCTTCAAAAGAGTGGACTTTGTCTTTTAAATGAGGATGGACCACTGAATCTAGTCCTGATGGGTTTGTTCTCCTATGTTGTGCCAGGCATTTAGGAAGTGCTAATTTTGTTTCCCCAATCCACAAAACTGCACATGGCTTGTTGCATTGCACTGCAAATACCACATTGCTCAGTTTATGTCTGGGTGTTTTATCCTTGAGGTGGACAAGCTCCATAGACATGATGACTGACAGGTTAAGTAAAGTTCAAACTTGTTTTTTGCTCAGAGAAGTTTCTATTTACTTTCCCCCGTTGTCTGCCATTGCTTCCTCCTTCATAAACCCCATAAGCCACAAATCCCATAAATGGAACTACCAAAGCTTAGCTGTTTTGTTCCCAAAGGGTCGTTTGGAAACCACTTTCTCTACTTGTCCTCTTCTGTTGTGAGAAGTGACTGCTTCAGGAATTCTTCTGAAATTTAAAAGACCTCTCTTGACTATCATCCATCAAGGCTCCTAAATAAAAGAGATTTTTTTTTAAAAAAGGATTTGTCAATCTCCCAAAGAAAGACCTAAGAACTTTGAAGAGGAAATGAACTACATAGAAAGAGAATCCAGTTCCAAATTCAACTTTTAATCAGTTACCTAGATTTTATTTACATATAAAGAAAAATGTCCTTACTGTATAATAGCAATAGCACTTAGACTTATATACCGCTTTATGGTGCTTTTACAGACCCCTCAAAGCAGTTTACAGAGTCGGCCTCTTGCCCCCAACAATCTGGGTCCTCATTTTACCCACCTCAGAAGGACAGAAGGCTGAGTCAACCTTGAGCCTGGTGAGATTTGAACTGCCCAAATTGCAGGCAGCCGGCAGCCGGCAGTCAGCAGAAGTAGCCTGCAGTACTGCACTCTAACCACTGCACCATAAGATCTGTATAATAGCAGCACAGCCTGCTCATGGAGACTTATCAAGGAGAGACACAATCTAGAAGTAATGAGAAATTTCTTGACTGTGAGGACAATCAACCAGTGGAATGGCTTGCCACCAGAAGTTGTGGTTGCTCCATCACTGGAGGTTTTTAAGAAGAGATTGGACAGCCATTTGTCCAGAGTGGTCTAGGGTTTCCTGCTTGAGCAAGGCATTGGACTAGAAGACCTCCTATTCTGGAGCAGGAGGTTCTGGAGATTTTTAAGAAGAAGCTGGAGAACCACATCTTGTCTACGGTTTAATGATGGCTGGGGAATTCTGGGAGTTAAAGTCCATCCATCTTCAAGCTGCCAAGCTTTAGAAACAATGGACTGGGTGGTCCTTCTGGTCCCCTCTAATTTTACAGTCTTATGATTCTATTAACTGTCTAAAATAAGTCAGACAAAGTCCAGTTAAGGGTCTGATCCTGTGACTTTACACTGTCTTTCCAGAGAGCCCAAAGCAAGGAATGCTCATCTAAATGCATGCAGGTCCTTTCAAAAGTGACAGAAAGAATACATTTTCACCTCTGATGTTGTTAATGAAATATGGAAAGCCATCAAAAACTTTAAAAAAACAAACAACCATCTATTTCCATTACTGCCGTCTTAAATATCTGAGCAGTGCAGAGGATTAGTTTCATCAAACCACTATTTTGACTGGAATTGTTGAGTCAATTTGATGCATCCATCAAGTCAAGAGTTTTTCAGTTGATTCCAAAGGTCAGAATCCTTTCGATATGCACAGTTGGACCTTTGCAAACTAACTTTTTTTTTTTCAAATTTAATCTTAATCAACATGGCACTATGATTTAGCTGCAGACCCAGATTGGACTGATTGGATACTTGTGCTGAATCAATAATTAGGACTGCTTTTTTTTTTTTAAATTCAGATCGCAAATCCCCTTGAGTCATTCAGTTGAAATGACTTTCAAAATCTTATTGGACGTTAATTTTAGAGCAGTTGGTAGAAATAGGTCAAGAACTCTACCCAACATCAACATCAACATCCTTCTTGCATTTAGCATAAATATGGTTTCTGATAAAGGAAATAATTTCAGCCTGGCAAACCCACATATAAGGTATATACCCCTTATTCAGTCTAGGTGAGTGTAATTTGCATCTTATTAGGAGGAATTGATTCTTATATACCCTGTTTTCCCCCAAAAATAAGACCTACCCTGAAAATTAGTCCTAGCTTGATTTTTACATGTGCGCCCAATATAAGCCCTACCCCCAAATAAGTGCTAATTAAGATCCCGCCCACTCCAGAGCGGATGGGTAAAAATTAAGCTAGGGTGGTGGTGGTGGAGATGCCCTCCTACTTACCTTTGGACAGTTGTAGCCAGGCTTGGCATACCCCGAGACCTGCCTTGCCGGCCCATTTCTTCTGCAGCCGGCAAGGCTGGTAAGGCTTTCCTGAAGGCCTCTGTAGCTGAGAACAAAGTTCTGGATCGATCCTGAGCTCTGTTATCCTCTGCAGAGGCCTTCAGGAAAGACTTGCCTATCACAGAAGAAGTTCCTGAAGGCCTCTGACAGCGAAAAGGAGGCCGAGGGCGATTCACGCAAGTGAGGTTAGTCAGTGGATGACCTCCCCTGAAAATAAGACCTGGTGCCTTTTTTTGGTGGCAAAAATATATAAGACAGGGTCTTATTTTGGGGGAAAACAGGATACATACAATATTTCCATCTGCCCCACCCTTGGGATATTCTACATTGATGAGAAGGCTGGATCACGACCTTTGGTCCATGGCTACATCTTTTTTTCTTCTCTTGTGGCCTTCAGCCTCAGCAGATCTTACGGGCAAAGTATTTTTAGATTCTGGTGGCATCCTGGCCCTAAGAGAAGAGACCTTCTCTATTTTGGGAACATGTCATTTCTCTGGAATATTACTGTACTGTCAGTGGGAGGTTGCAAAATTGCTATAGGGTGGCTTGAAAAATTAGCAAGTCTGTTTCCCAGATATTTGCATGTACAGCCAAAAAGTAAAGTCGAAAATGCAAAAAGAGGCAGAGATCTAACAGACCTTCCCTCTTCTAGTCTCTGGACTCTTCTCCCAAATACTGGAATTGGGTAAGGCTACAGCCAGCGATGGTTGTTGTTTTGGAGTGTCTTTAGGAAAGAGGGTGCTGTTTGTTTGTTTGTTTGTTTGGAAGTTGAGTTTTTTATACTGGTTTTTTAGGATTGTTGTTGTGGCTGTGAACAGTCCAGAGTTACAGCATAAAAGATGGGCGACTATGTAAGTTTCCTAACTAAATAACCAAGTTATAAAAGACTGCTTTAAGTATTACAGCCCAGGACAAAGCTGTAAAAGGTTCATAGTTAGAAGGGACCTTGGAGGTCTTCTAGTCCAACCCCTTCTTCTTAAAGATCTCTTCTTAAAGAGATTGGACAAGCATTTGTCTGAAATGGTACAGGGTCTCCTGCCAGAGCAGGGGGCTGGACTAGACAACCTCCAAAGTCCCTTCCAACTCTGTTATTCTATTCTATTCTATTCTATTCTATTCTATTCTATTCTGTTCTGTTCTGTTCTGTTCTGTTCTATTCTATTCTATTCTATTCTATTCTATTCTATTCTATTCTATTCTATTCTATTTTCTATTCTATTTCAATCTATTTTCTATTCTATTCTATTCTATTCTATTCTATTCTATTCTATTCTATT
>NW_020769350.1:6301502-6353400 GCF_900518735.1 Pseudonaja textilis
AGGAAGAAGCAGCTGCAAGCTCACATTACTCTAAGAAGCACAGAGCCAAAGACACAAGCCTGAAAATGATGAATGAGACTTCATCGAAACATTGCCTCCCGCATCATCACAAAATCTCCAGAACCATAAAGCCTACAAACTTGAAATTTGGCATATATCTTCCTCTTGGCTTCTAGGTGCTCACTAAGAAAGGATTTTTCGAAATGACCATCAGAGCATTAGTATTTTGTATATTGACCCTCCAGAACACAATAGGATTAACCCATCTAGCAGCAGAGCTCACTACATCGCACAATCTCCTAGGACATTGCATCAGAGTCCAAGCTTCAACCAAACTAGCTCAGACAAATATGATCCCTACATGGCCCCATGGAAGTCAGTAGAATACATGTTCTTGCACAGGAACAGGAAGATTGATCATTAAAACCATCTTTCCAATCAAGCCTCCATGTTTCCAGTCTTTATCCCAGCTTGGACTGAACCAAATGGATATTTCTTCCAACAATAGGATTATCATGAGGAGAAAATCAAGACAGAACATAAATGTAATAATAACAAGGAAGAGGAGATGATGGTTAATCCTTGGACCAGGATGGTAAATCTTGTATCCTGTCTGTTATTCTACCAAAGGAGACAATCTAATGATGTGATTTTAGTGAGTATAAACTCTTATTTAGGGAAAAGAAATTTTTAAAAAGTAAAATGAAACTCTAACACCACTTCTGTTTCCAAAACGTACCCAAGGAATAATAATTTTGATCCACCCAAGCATGATAATTGAACAGGTAACTGTTGTACATGAATAATACCCCTTGTCTATTAATAATGTTCATATTTGTTGCTCTGAAAAGCAAAAGGCCCAGTAATATGAGAAGCAATGTTATTTTTAATATATTATTAAAGATCTCTTGCCAATTATATAGATTAAGTATTTGTGCTCTACAATGCACCACTGCATTAAATTGTCTTTAGTGCAAATAAAATATAGAGAAAAAATCAATAACTCAATAACAAAAGATAAAACATTTTCAAAAGCCTCAATCTGAAGTAGCAAAATACTTTTCTGAAACTAAATTATACCTCCATTCTTGCCCAAACAATATTTTTATTTGCTTCATTGGATGTTATTTATCCATCCCTTCCGTTTTGACGATCTGTTTTCAAATTCTCAAGAAACAGAATCCAGATGTTTCAGTCTGGGGTAAATATGTTGGTTTTATTATCCTGGCACTGAGTCAAGTCTATAGAGGCATGTAAAGGTGTGTGCCTTCAAAAACAACCACATCACACACAAGGCAAGATTCTTAACCATCAGGTCTTGTCTATCTATAGTAGAGGTCTCCAAACTTGTGGACTTAAGACTTGAGGACTTCAACTCCCAGAATTCTCCAACCAGCTATGATTGGATCTTTGAGAATATTTTGAACTTTCATAAGGCAATGAGAGCTATAAAGCTCTTCCAAAAAGGGGAGAGGGCAACCAATGATCCTCTGGGCAATGACATTAACCCTCTGGAGTGTTTCCTATCTGCCGCTGTGCAATTGGCAAACCATACAGAGGTGCAGTAAGTTAAGATGCTCTTTATGGTGCAGCGGTAGAAGTCACCAGCAGTTTTTCATTCAGTTGTTGTTTCTTGAGAAGTCTCAGGTAGTCTAATCTCTGCTGGGCCCTTTTGACCAGGGCTGCAATGTGGGCACCCCAGGTCAGGTCCTCTTTGATAGCAACACCCAGAAACTTTATATTAACTGTTTCCTAGTATGAATTAATTGCTTATTGTACCCTATGACTATTATTAAGTGTTGTACCTGATGATTCTTGACTCTTGATGAATGTATCTTTTCTTTTATGTACACTGAGAGCATTTGCACCAAAGACAAATTCCTTGTGTGTCCAATCACACTTGACCAATAAAGAATTCTAATTCTAATTAAAACTGGCCACTTGCTCCACTTGGTCTCCATTGATAAGCAAGGGCTGGATGTTTGATCTATTCCTTCCCCTATAAGCTCCTTGGCCTTTTTGGTGTTAAGGACCAAGTTATTGTCTCCACTCCACGAAAGTAACTGATCCCCCTCATCTCGATAGGCAGACTCATTGGTAGCCATCTTCTGAGCATACTCTAAATGTCTTTTTTTTTTTTTTAATTGTGATGCCCAAAACCAGACAGACTTTTTTTTTTCAAGTGGAGTCTCATCAGGGCAGATTAAAGTAGAATTATTTCCCATCAGCTAACTCTGTACTTCTATTAATGCACCCCAAGGCAGAATTTGCCATTTTTCACAGATGTGTCACATTGCTGTCTCGTCTTGCTTTTGGGATCACTCAGATCCTTTCCTGCCTGTGGCTGCCCAAACCAGATTTCTTTTTTATCCTATATTCAAACTCATTAAATACATAAAAACTTTATGCTTATACCTAGTGCTCAGAACAGATTTCTTTCCCCCCTTCAAACATTAAACAAGCTGCATGCACACATCATCACAGGGTAGATGGAATGTTTTTAAACGTAATCTTTTTATTGCCCGCAGGGTAAATGGAATGCGAAGGACATGCAGGCCCTGGGCCTGTTTTCCTCTTCATCTGATCTTTAGATCGCACACCGATTCTGCTGAAATACGGTTGATTTAAGGGTGTTTTTCTGCCGGTGTCTCATAATAGAAAAATGCATAAACAAGCAGAGTTTGGCAAGGGGCGATCAGCTGCGAAGGCTTCAGCTGGGATTGTGCACAGATCCCTGAGTTAAAATCCTGAGCTGGGTTTCTTTTTCATGTTGTTGGAACAAACCCTGCTGTGAAGTTTAGCTTGGAGAGGTGGATGGTGTGATCATCTTGAGATTTTTTTTTTTAAATTAGGTTAAAACTACAACAGGTTATATCCGGGTTGGTTTCTTTCAGCGGTTGTGCATATTTTTATCCCTTTACCATTGACACCAGGTGTGTTTAGTGTGAGTGACAATGTGTCTGACTTGTGTAGTTGTGTTGACAAGAGCGCAGCTGGAGTTGGAAGGGGTTGGACCGGATTCTGACACCACGGAGCATCAAACCAGCAAATGAAGCAGAAAAGGGCCCCCCTAATGATCGCCATTTTGAATGAGCCCTAGAAATCTTGACATCTATGAAAAGGAGAGGCTTAGTGTGAGATGTGGCTTGCTCCCTTCCGCAGGAAGCCAACAGCTGGAGATGACTTGCCAACAGCAGAGAGAGCCCATGTCAGCTTTGGAAGCCATATTTTACTTGGAAGCTTCGAGGCTGCCACATTCAGTGCCTGGGAATTTGGGAGGGGGGATTTCATAGTGAGGTAGAAGATCAGACACAACAACATCCTTTCTCAGAGAGTCAAGGACATGTAGCTCTGCACCTGGAGGAGAGTACCTGGTGGGGGGGGGATGTCTCCAGTTGGGATGAAGATTTGATTGGGCCATGGGATGGACTGATGGATTCAGGGGATGGATCTTTGATTTTTCTTTTGAGAAGGGAAAAACCCGGAACTCTCAGATTCGGGTTTTCCCAGATGTGCCAATATAGAATAGAATAGAATAGAATAGAATAGAATAGAATAGAATTCTTTATTGACCAAGTGTGATTGGACACACAAGGAATTTGTTTTGGTGCAAATGATCTCAGTCTACATAAAAAGAAAAGAAAAAAATACATTTGTCAAGAATCATAGGTATAACACTTAACAGTAGTCAAAGGGTACAAATAAGCAGTCAAATCATACTAAGAACCATAATAATAATAAGCGATCAAATCATACTAGGAAACAGTCAATAAAAATTGTAAGGATACAAGCAACAATGTTACAAGTCATACCGTCACAAGTGGGAGGAGATGGGCAAAAGGATGGGAGGATTAATAACAATAGTAATAGCAGAGCAGACTTTGTAAATAGTTGAACAGTGTTGAGGGAATTATTTGTTTAGCAGAGTGATGGCATTCGGGGGAAAACTGTCCTTGTGTCTAGTTGTTCTGGTGTGCAGTGCTCTATAGCGTCGTTTTGAGGGTAGGGGTTGAAACAGTTTGTGTCCAGGATGTGACAATATGAGAAATCTAATAAAATGGAACTTCGAGGAATTGATTGTCTCAGAGTTTAATGGTTTGGAGTTGGTTAGTTGGAATGCTGACACCCCAGAAGTTGCTTAAAGAAATGGACAGAAGTTGTTAAGGTTATCTGCAGTGCAAGATTGTCCCAGTGGACGTGTTCACCACTGCTCTAAAAAGCAGAAGCGGAACCAGTGGGTTCAGATGTTAAGGAAGGAGATGCAGGCTAGACATTAGAACAAGAGAAGTTGGGAGCCAGTGGAACAGAACTGGCCTGTGAAGTGTGAATTCTCTTCTAGTGGAGGCTGGATGATTGTGGTGGCTCAGTGGCTAAGATGTGGAGATTGTCAATCAGAAAGGTTGGCAGTTCGGCGGTTCGAATCCCTAGCGCCGCATAATGGAGTGAGCTCCCGTTACTTGTCCCAGCTTCTGCCAACCTAGCAGTTCGAAAGCATGTAAAAATGCAAGTAGAAAAATAGGTACCCTTTGGTGGGAAGGTAACAGTGTTCCGTGTGCCTTCAAAGGCATTTAGTCCTGCCAGCCACACATGACCACAGAGACGTTTTCGGACAGCGCTGGCTCTTCGGCTTTGTAACAGAGATGAGCACTGCCCCCTACTGCCGGAAAACGACTAGCAAATATGTGCCAGGGGAACCTTTACCTTTATAATATAATTTATAATAATATTTGGAATAAATAAGTTGTGGGATCCTCATCCCTGGAACCTTTCAAGAAGAGACTGGGCTGTCATCTGTCAGAAATGATGTAGAGTCTCCTGCTTGGGCAGGGGAGGGGGGTGGACTAGATGACCTACAAGGTCCCTTCCAACATGGTTAATCTGTATCTGTATCATGTATTCGAGAATCCTTTTACATCTTCAGCTGAAGTTAGTTGGTTCTCTGATCCTGGCTTTAATTGCCAACATGTCTGGAAACTTAATTAAATGCAAGGCTCAAGAAACCATCAGAGAACATTATTAAACATAATTGACATCAAGATGACTTTGAGGTTTAAATGAGTATTTCTGAGAGGAAGCTAAAGGGCCCCAGATTCGAGAGCAGGGAGGAGCAGCTATGGCAATTTTATGATCCGGGGACTTCCAACTCCTAGAATTCCAAAGCCAGCATAGTTGGCTTAGGCATTCTGGGAGTTGAAATCCAAAAATTGTTAGCACCAGTGAGATTGGCCAAAATATATCCAAATACAAATTCAGAATGTTGGAACTGTAAACAAAAAGACGGAACGTTTTTTTTTCACACGTGGTGGCAATGCCCCAAAGCTAGAAAATATTGGATAAAGATACAAAGGTGGTTACAAGAGATTATGGAACACCAAATAGAATTTAAACCTAAAATATTCTTATTGGGAATAATTAAAGGGAAATATAGCAAACAAATCCAATACACCATTTTACATATAATAACGGTGGCGAAGATAGTTTTTGTATAGGGCTGCAAAACAGAAAAGATACCATCTGAAGAGAAGTTGATACAAAAAATGCTAGACTGTGCTGAGATGGATAAACTTAAAGCAGAATTAAAAGGCAAGGATGAATCAGAATATTATGTGGTTTGGGATAGGTGGTATAAATGGGTAGAACACAAAAATAAGAATTAATGAATAGGAATAAATGTAAATATCTGTATTATTGATGACACAATACTGTTAACAATGTAAATAGAGGTGTGCAATTTTTAAAAAAAATAAATAATACAAAAAGTCAAGAAACAAAAGAGGAAACTAGTTAAAACAAATCCAAAAGTCATAAAATTGCTATAGTTGCCCATCCCTGTTGAAGAGTGAACAGTTTCCTTACTTTTGCCCACAATACAAGTTGTTTTCCGTCTTGAGTCTGCCACTCACTGCAGAGTTGAATTGTGGACCAAGGGAATAGACGCTTGGAAGGGGATTGAGCCATTGTCAGGATGAAAACTGGAGAAATTTAAGTGGATGTTGATGAAAACCAGGTTGAATTAAGCAAAGCAGAGATACCCCGTTCGACAAATATTTAGCCACTGTAAGTGCAAAACTGTGTATAGATGGTGGGTGAATATACCTGACTCAGCCAACTCTTTGTTTATTCTGGGCTGTTTTGACTGTCTGAGGAATGTGTGGATTTGGTGAAGGGAAATGATGCATTTGATAAAAATGTAGAGCCACCTACACACTTCAGTGTGAAGTGGTTCGACTTTTGGGGTAGTTTGAATGCCACATTTAAAAAAAAAATCCTAAAACCTCAAGGATTGTTTTCCTCCAAATATATTTTAAACCAGCAACTAATTTTATTTTGTGGTATTCTCTTTCATTCATTCTAGCCCTGTCTTTGGAAGGAAGTCTGCCCAAAACTTCAGTTCGTTCTCATAATGAAAGAGAAATGTAATCAAAATATATTTACTTGTATACAGTAACTAAACCCAAGATGTTCCACACATGGAGTTTTCTAAACAGCTCATGGGACCATCAGTTTGTTGTAGCAGTGAGGGTACCAGGCAAAAACTGGGAAACTGAGTTGTAGTCCTGCCTTAGGCATGAAAGCTGTCTGGGTGACTTTGGGTCAATCCCCAGGAGACTGTGAGTTCTAGTTCTGCCTTAGACATGAAAGCTGACTGGATGACTTTGGGTCAATCACCAGGAGGCGGTGAGTTCTAGTTCTGCATTAGGCAGAAAAGCTGCTGTCTGGGTGACTTTGTGCACAAAGGTGGCTAGGTGATCTTGGGTCTCTCTCTCTCTCTCTCTCTCTCTCTCCCTCCCTCCCTCCCTCTCTCTCTCTCTCTCTCTCTCTCTCTCTCAGGACTAATCACTTCTGAAAACTTTTCCAGTCAAACTGCAGGCCAAGCACTCACTGGCAGTCAAAACTGACTCAAAGGCGCACATAGAGAGAGAGAGAGAGAGAGAGAGAGAGAGAGAGAGAGAGAGAGAGAGAGAGTTAAAAAAAAAGAAAGATAGTTTATCAGGAAAATCTGGTGGGGACAAAATTTGTTGAAAGTCATTAGTCAAAAGGGCTTTTTACAATGAACCAAGATAAACAATTCGCAAAATTTGTCTTTTTAGCTCAAAGATTAGTCAACAGTGAGATTAAAATCATTCAAACGAGGACAAGACAAATGAACAGCCTAGGGAAAATAACTACCAGAAAGGTTATGAATAAGAGATACAAGCAGTAAGAGGAAAAACATACTCCCAAGAAAGAAAAGAGCGGAAATACATAACACACCCTTCTCAAGGGTTAATCTGGCACCAAATATGCTTTTCCAAAATTTCAAACAGACCCTAAATTTATGTTAAGTCAACTGAACAGCACAATGAAAAACGTTTATATATAACTGCTATTGCAGACCATCAGTTTACAATATAGTAAGCCCATATGTTTAACAGACATATTGGTATAAAGAACTTTGGACCCGAAAGAACAATTTTTTCTTTTGGCCTCCACTCCCATTTAACAGATACTACTAAATTAAGGGGCCTTCCATTAAGCCGTTAATTAAATCTAGGTTTTACTTCAAAGGCTATCTCAACTCTTTAATTTTGTCAAATGACATAAATTCAAATTGGACAGGCATGCCCCTTCTTCACCAGGAAAACATCCCAGTAAAAAAAAAAACAACAACAAGATTGACCATTTCAGCATGAAACTGTTTGGTGTTGGTCAACCTGTCACAAAGGTTTTTGGATCAATCAAGCAATCAAGAATGGCCAAAAACATCCAATGGAACCAATGGAATAGAAGTTGCCTTCAGAAGTTGTGGGAGCTTCATCACTGGAGGCTTTCAAGAAGAGACTGGACTGCCATCTGTCAGAAATGGTGTCGGGTCTCCTGCTTTGGCGGGGGGTTGGACTAGATGACCTACAAGGTCCCTTCCAACTCTGTTAATCTGTTAACTAGATATACCCTGGTACAGCTGATATTGAATAAAGACATGCCTGTTTCTAAACTAATCACTAGAATAAACAGAACACATCCTTTTCCAGTTGGAAGTTTCTCCCAGTATTTTACAAGTGATTTTGATCGTCTGTGGAGAACAGATTCAAAGGGAATATAGTGAAATCAGAGAAAGCAAAATATCTTTGGAAGCTATATGAATTTTTAGTCAAGAATGTAGGGTGCCCTTGAGACTAAAGAGACAATAATCATCAGAGAATCATGCCAACGTTCAAGAAAACAACCTAGTTTGCACTGTGTGAACTTTGAACTCTTTGGGGATTTGGCATGGCATTGCACAAATATCTCTGATTCTTGTGTAAGTACAAATTTACCAAGGCAAAACCATTTTTGATTTATTCATTCTTCCAATTTCCCAGAGCCGCTTCCCTCTCTCAGGTTCACATCTGCAAAAAAAAAAAAAAAAATTCTTTTCCTTCTGAATTATGATTATTATGTTAACTGAAGATGCCTTCTCACTCTCTGGAGAAGCTTTTCAATGAAAAAACTCTGCTAGAAGACAAACAAAACCCTCTAGTGTAAAGGAAGTAAGACATGCCACAATTTTTCAAAATGATTCAACTTGTCTATGATATGGAGGGGGGGGTTGGACTAGATGACCTACAAGGTCCCTTCCAACTCTTTTAATCTGTCTCTGATCCTTCTCTTTGCCCCTGCCAGTTTAACAAATGATACAGTCAAGATTTCAACCAATTTCTTTCTTGGGTAGTACTGGTATATCTTGGAAACAATTCAGAGCCAACTTGTCACGCTGAGTTATGTTGTTGTTATGCATATAGATTTCATCTGTTGGACCCCACCCCCCAAAGTAGATTCTTATCCAGACCCCAAACCATCAAGAACAAAATTATGATAGCGATGATTTCTACTCTAAATGTTCAGTTTCCAAGACCCACAAGGAGCAATTCAGATAAAAAAAAATTAGGCGCAATATAAACTTCCTCTTAGGCTAACTCTCATGCACATTCCCTGCAGTCTTTATGGTCAGTGCCCCTTTATAAAATAGCTGGCCTTTTCACATCTAATTAGCAGTTGATGGTATTTATTAGGCCACATGCAATAACATTCATTTTGACTTAGCATGTTTGAAACGTTGCGTTCATTGACTAGATAGCTTCATAGATCTCAGCCAGTGCATCTTTTTGTTCAAGTTGTCTATTGATCTCAAGTCGTTTATTAATCTCAAGATGGCGTCAAAGATCTCTTCAACAGCAGGTAGACTTAAGCCATGGTAAATTGGAATTCAAGCACTCTCTGATGTGCAGGAAAAGATCCTTACAGTTTGCTACAACTACTTGACTTCCCACCATAGATATGGAACAGGAGTTCTACTTCTTCACAGAGAAAAATTAACAGAGGGATACAATAGAGAGGTACTAATACCACTCTATAAAGCCTTACTAAGACCACACCTAGAGTATTGCATCAAGTTTTGGTCACCACACTATAAAAAAGATGTTGAGACTCTAGAAAAAGTGCAGAGAAGAGCAACCAGGATGATTAGGGGACTGGAGACTAAAACATATGAAGAATGGTTACAGGAACTGGGCATGGCTAGTCTAGTGAAGAGAAGGACCAGGGGAGACATGAAAGCTGTCTTCCAATATTTGAGGGGCTGCCCCAGAGAGGAGCAAGGGGTCAAGCTATTCTCCAAAGCACCTGAAGGCCAGGTAAGGAATAATGGATGGAAACTGATCAAGGAGAGATTCAACCTAGAAATAAGGAGAAATTTCCTGAATCAACTCATGGAATAGAAGTGGCCTTCGGAAGTTGTGAGAGCTTCATCACTGAAAGCTTTTAAGAAGAGTTTGGACTGCCATTTGTCAGAAATGGTGTAGGGTCTCCTGTTTGGGGGGGTTGGAGTAGATGACCTACAGTACAAGATCCCTTCCAACTCTGTTAATCTGTTGCTTTCAAGGGAAGCAATAAGATTGTGCAATAATCAGTTGAGGAAAAGAAACACAAAATGACCTAGGACCTTGGCCATTTCCACATGTGGTTCTAGGTCTCCTTGGAAAAAGATCTCCTGAGAGGTAGCTCAAGATCTCCTTAGGATCCCATAAGTTCCAGCTGAAGATGTTGCTGAGCGCCTTTTGGCCAGATCCTGCCTTCTTCCAACAACATCTCCTCGCCCCAAAACCACACGCACACAAAACCCCACCCCAAAAGGTTGCTGACTACATTGTCTGGGGGATGCAATTCACATCCCAATCAGATTTTAAGAAACATCCGATCCTATCCCTTGTTTCAAAACATTACTTTAAATTAAGAAATCAGTTTGCAGCATCTATCCCTAAAAGCAGTTGCTGATCATCCAGAAAAAATGAATAGTTTTCCAAAATGGGATAGAGGTATTTGATTCCTCTAGGTTGGGCCTTGCCAAGAGCAGATTCAGTTAGCAGAATCCCAGAAACACTGACATTAACTCCAAAGGTGCTTTTTCAGGAGGTAACTGGACTTTCTTGTTTATTCTTTTGAAGACATTTCACTTCTCATCCAAGAAGCTTCTTCATTCTGTTAGAATGGTGGAGAATGGAAGGATTTATACTCCGTGCAGACAGCTGGTCATTTGCATCCTTTTAGACAGTCATTGAGGCCACTTGGAGGTTTACCTGTGACCTCAGGATCACCTGAGTGGTGCTCCTGGTTCCTATAGTAGAGGAAAAATTGCAGAATAATAAAATTGGTTCCCAGGGGAAAGTATTTTATTTTGACTACACAACCCCAGCTATCTCTAGTCTTCCCCCTTCCTTATCCCTCGCTCCGGTGTGGCAACACTGAAGCTTCAAAATGGCTTCAGCCAGACCAGCTGCAGGGTTGACAGTCTTCTTGTTCTCTTCTACTCCCACCAAAAGCTTCCACTGGTCTATCCTTTTCTCTTCTATCTCTCCTGGAAGCTTCATCTGATCCCATAGTGACATTTAGTGCATCTTACACTCTTTTTAGATGACATTCAGATACATAAATAATGTGGAAGATGAGCCAACCGTAACAACTGACATTCTTGGACAGCTCTTGTTGCACCAAAGTTCTCAAAATAGTAGAACTGTGATGACCCAAAGGGGTGTGGCACAAAAGCAACGAAGTCACAAAAGTAGGTAAAGTCCCTTTAATTCCTTCAACTTGGCCCCCAATGTCCAGTTAACATCGGCTGGAGAAAAAACTCTCCCAAGAACAGTTTTTAAAGGGAAGAAATTCAGTCCAACCCCAAAGTACATATAAATTATAAATAAAAACCAACACAAACCATGCTGCAGCAATTAATGAGACAAGGCAGGATAAGGAATTGCAGACTTTGAAAAATAACGAAACACACATGGTTGGGAGGATGCCAGAATCCAGATAGGACTTAACAAGCAAAGATAATGCACACTTTGCTTCCAGCAAGGTGCTGTGTGCCAACACCCTTTATATCCTGTTTTCCCAGCTGCAGCTAATGAAGGGAATCAGGACCTTTTTCTCCCCCGTAACCCATGTTGCTCCGTTCTCGGTTCCTCCCTGCGTGCCCTAGGATGAAGAGGGGGTGGACCTGGGTCTTCCTCTGAATGCCTAGCCGGACTATGCCCTTCCCCAGTTTTCTCCACAGCCACCGGAGCCACACTCCCACTCCCTCTCAGCTGTTCCACCTACTCCTTGGAATCAGATTCCAACAGGGGCATGACAAGAACTGAGCTTTGTTTCTTTGGTGGTGGTTGGATTTTGGGTTGTTGTTGTTTTTAGCTTTTTTTTTTCCTGCAGTACCAAATTCCTTGTGCCGATTTGAAGAGCAGAGGCCTTAATTGCCAACTGAATTATTCAGCATGTTACAACAACACTGGAGAGATTTTCCTGCCAGGCGACAACAGGAAAGGAGGACATGACAACATTTGAAAGATGAACATTCAGTGAAGCGTTAAAAGGCGAAGGCAGAGTAGGCTGAGGAGTTATCGTCTAGCTTTTAGTCTCCGGATTCCTGCCATCTGCCATCTTTCACTAGCGATACACCCTGATGTAACTAATAAAGAGAGGCGGCACTCACTCCCACTTTGTGGTCATTGTCGCTGTAAGAAAAAAAATCTTCGATTTTTCCCTTCATCTAAACCTCATCGAATACTCTCCACCATTTCAGTCCAAAAACAGCTTGAATTATGATGTTCATTGACCGCAACTGGAGACAGGGGTTCCTTCTCTAAGACACTACCTACACCGGGGTGGCAAACTCAAGGCCCAGGGGCTGGATTCGGGCCACAAGCTGCTTAGATATGGCCCTCAGAGCTGTCCTGGAAATAGCAAAGGGCTGGCCCGGGGTCCCTCTGCCAGTGAAAATGGAGCTCGTGATGGCCTTCCTGGGTTCCGTTTCCACTGGCGGAGGGTTGCAGGCAGTGGTGGGATTCAATTTTTTTTTACTACCGGTTCTGTGGGCATGGCTTGGTGGGCGTGATGTGGCTTGGTGGGTGTGGCAGGGGAAAGGATACTGCAAAATATGTTACAACATCTTACCAGTTAATGAATATTTCAGCTTCAGCCGCAACAACACAAGAGCACACAACAGATATAAACTAAATGTAAACCACTCCAAACTTGATTGTACAAAGTACGATTTCAGCAACAGAGTGGTCAATGCCTGGAATGCACTACCTGACTCTGTTGTCCCCTGCTTAAACCCCCACTCCTTTACCCTCAAACTAACCTCTATTGACCTCACCCCATTCCTAAGAGGCCTGTAAGGGGCGTGCATAAGCGCACAATCATGCCTTCCGTCCCTGTCCAATTGTCCCCAGTTATTCATACCTATTTCATGTATTTATACTTACGTTTATTTTTATTTCTATGATATTGTAAGCGTTTGACTAAATAAATAAATAAAATAAATAAAATCCCCATTCCCTCCCCACTCCACTAACCTGCTTTCCAGCTCCGTTCTCCTGTGCAGGGCAACCAAAGAAAACCCAGCCAATCAGCTGGGACTCAATGGGAGGCAGAGAAGAGATGGGGTTGGCGGGGCCAGTCAGAGGTGGGATTGGCCGGTTCTCTGAACTACTCAAAATTTCTGCTACCGATTCTCCAGAACTGATCAGAACCGGCTGAATACCATGTCAGAATGTCTGTTTTTGCTGGCAGAGCGTTTGAGCCGCTACAGGTGCCCCCAACACCAGTGACTTTGAGCTGACCACACCCACCCTGGCCATGAGGTCAAACACGAGTTTGACACCCCTGACTTACACAAAACATTACTTTCCATCTGGAGGAGGTGGGGTAGCATTGTGTGAATGCCTGCGAATTACAATTATCTCTTCAGCTCCCAGAAAATCATAGGAGGTGATGAACTTTTTCATCAGAAGGGACCGGCTTTCACTTTTCAAACTTTTGGAAGAGTTTGCAAGAAATTTCAGGGAAGAAAGCCATTTCTGTTCCTATTGTAAAAGGCCTTCAGAAATGATTAAAGACATACGCATCCGAAGCAGAACTTCCAGATTCCTAGTTTTGTTCCATAGAGCATCAACCTTGTGAAGTCTCAAGTTTCCTCTTTCCGTTGTGTATTCAAAATGGACAGTGATTAATGTGTGTGTGTGTGTGTGTGTGTGTGTGTGTGTGTGCAGGCATATATTTATGTATGTATATAGTGTGTATATATGTGTGGGAGGATGTATACTTTCTCCTGAGTGCAGGCAACAGAATTTCATTTTTAATGTGGGCCTCGCAGTAAAAAAAATGACAATAAAATTATTTCCTCTTATTCTGTCCTATCTCTTATCTTATCCCATCCCATCCATCCTATCTTATCTTATCTTATGTAAAAAGCCCAATATTCTGCAGCCAATTTCTTGCTGTTAAAATGACTGCATTTTAGTAACACAGTTTCAGGCAACTTTTCAGACAGAGATAAGGGTAGCAGTTCATAGAGTAGAGTAGAATAGAGTAGAGTAGAGTAGAGTAGAGTAGAATAGAATAGAATAGAATAGAATAGAATAGAATAGAATAGAATAGAAAGGATTCTTTATTGGCCAAGTGTAATTGTACACACAAGGAATTTATCTTGGTGCAAATGCTCTCAGTGTACATAAAAGAAAAGATACATTCATCAAGAGTCAAGAATCATCAGGTGCAACACTTAATAGTCATAGGGTATAATAAGCAATCAATTCATACTAGGAAACAGTCAATATAGATCGTAAGGATATGAGCGACAAAGTTACAGTCATACAGTCACAAGTGGGAGGGGAGGGGCAATAAGGAGTGATGAGAAGATTAATAGTAATAGAAATGCAGACTTAGTAAATAGTTGGACAGTGTTGTGGGAATTATTTGTTTAGCAGAGTGATGACTTTTGGGAAAAAACTGTTCTTGTGTCTAGTTGTTCTGTTGTGCAGTGCTCTATAGCGTCGTTTGAGGGTTGGAGTTGAAACAGTTTATGACCAGGATGTGAGGGGTCTGTAAATATTTTCACAGTCCTCTTTTTGACTGGTGCAATATACAGGTCCTTGATGGAAGGCGGGTTGGCAGTAATTGTTTTTTCTGCAGTCCTAATTATCCTCTGAAGTCTGTGTCTCTGATGACGTTTTTGATATTAGGTGTATTTTTGGTCATGTGATATAGTAGAACCTAGAAATTTGAAGGTCTCTACTGTTGACACTGTGTTGTAAGAGGTGGTAGTATGGGAAGGTTTCTCCTAAAGTCTACCACCATTTCTACGGTGTGTTCAGTTCCAGATTGCTCCGGTTACACCACGAGGCAAGTTGTATAACTTCCTGTCTGTATGCAGGTTCGTCATTGTCTAGAGACCAATCACTGTTGTGTCATCTGCAAACTTCAGGATTTTAACAGATGGATCATTTGAGATGCAGTCATTGGTATATAGGGAGAAGTGGAGAAAGCACACAGCCTTGCCGGGGTATGTGTGTGTGTGTGTGTGGACTGTGTTGATTGTACAGGTATCAGGTGTGATTCTGCTTAGCTTCACCTGCTGCTTCCTGTCTGTTAGGAAGCTTATGATCCACTTACAAGCGTGTTCAGGTACTGCTCGCTGGTTTAATTTAGTCACAAGAATGTCTGGAATGATGGCATTGAATGCTGAACTGAAGTCTTGCGTAGGTATTTGGAGATTCAAGATGCTGTAAGATGTAGTGCAGAGCCATATTAAAAGCATGTACTTTATCTTCCAGAGCTCTTGTTTTAATTTTTTAAAAATGGCAAATTTGCCACCAGATATCAAGACGCAATGATATCCTACGCATGGGACAATAATACCAGAGTAAAAAAAAAAAAATGAACGTCACACATTTTCTTGTATATTTTCTTGGCTTTCTACAGCAAATATCCAGGATATAATTCACAATTTTTTCCACCTACTCACCTTCTGACGATCGTTTATATTTTCCGGCACAGCTCAGCAATTATCAGATTCTTCAAGGGCTGGCACGGTGTTCTGATGATGTGGCATTTCTGTGTAAATCCTTCATTCAGCTTTATTTTATTTTTTTTTTGCCTTCTGCAGTTTGACTCGACTTTTATTCATGCTTTCAACTTACAGATTCCAGCTGCTTCTTATCCTGTTAGAGAGCAAAACGGCAGGGGGGGGGGGGAAATCCACCACCTTTTCCCCCAGACACAGAGAGAGAGAGAGAGAAAGAGGGAGGGAGGGAGAGAGAGAGAGAGAAAGAGAGAGAGACTCCTAAAAGCTTTATTTCAATCACGAAAAAGAGTCAAATCAGGCTAGGCCTCCAAAACACTAGATTTCTACAGCTTGACTCGACCAACCTCTTTGCTATGAGCCCTGTTAGCTGGTCCCACTGGGATCTGACAGCCATGAACTATTTTTCAGGCCAGACACTTCTGCCTCTCCACCAAATTCCTGAAATGGAAGAGCGGCTAAGAGCAAATGGCTCCAGGCATCATGCTTGTGGGACCGAGCCTGCCTGGGGGAACCCTTGAGACAAGATGAACCTCTGGCCTCTCTTCTGCTCCGAGCCAAAGACAACACAAAGCAGATGTGCAGAATCGGGAACAGGATGGATAGATGAGATGACAGGGCGGTCTAGCCAATTCTTTCTGTGCGCATAT
Source organism: Pseudonaja textilis (assembly GCF_900518735.1). Next base: position 6,317,526 of record NW_020769350.1, read on the forward strand.
AGCGCAAAATCCACCCCCGTGTCCTTACGGGCTCCGTTGATGAAGCTGCGGTCACAGGGGTGGGCTTCAAAAATTTTAGCAAGGCGTTCTCTGCCTGGGTGCTGGGTGGGCGTGGCCATGGTGGGCGTGGCCTAGTTGCCTTCCTTCCTGTAGGGGGAACGGGGCGTTTTCACCTCTCCGGGCTCCGGAGGCTTTTATCGAGCCTCTGGGAGAGCAAAAACAGCCTCCTCAGACTCCGGAGGCTCTCTGGAAGTTGGAAACAGGCCCATTTCCGGCCTTCCTGGACTTCCGGGAGGCCCGATTTTTGCCTTCCCCGAGCCTCCGTGCGCACCCTGCACCCAAAACAGGCCGCGTGGGGACTTCTGGGAGGGGGGAGGCAGGGGAGGGTTGTGGGTGCTCCAACATGGGAGGTTGGGCAACATGACCACCAAGCCACGCCCACCACCCAAGCCACGCCCACAGAACCGGTAGTTAAAAAATTTGAATCCCACCCCTGGTTGGAAGGGACCTTGGAGGTCTTCTAGTCCAGCCTCCTGCTTAGGCAGGAAACCCTATACCATTTCAGACAAATGGTTGTCCAATGTCTTCTTTAAAATCTGTAGTGTTGGAATAACCACAACTTCTGGAGGCAAGCAATTCCCCTGATTAATTGTTCTCTCTGTCAGGAAATTCCTCCTTAGTTCTAGGTTGCTTCTCCCCTTGATTAGTTTTCACCCGTTGTTTTTTGTCCTGACTTCAGGGGCTCTAGAATGTGTGAAACCTGGCTTGGTAGTAGAACTTGTGATAAGAAGAGAAGAGAATAATAGAGTTGGAAAGAACCTTGGAGGTCTTCTATTCCAACTTCCTGCTCAGGCAGGAAACCTGATATCATTTCAGACCAATGGTTGCCCAACAGGGGTAGGATTCAAATTTTTAACAACCGGTTCTGTGGGCGTGGCTTAGGAGGTGGGCGTGGCTTGGTGGTCAGGTGACTGAGTGGACATAGCTTGGTGGTCATGTTATTGGCTGGGCGTGGCCAACTCAATATCGCTCACATCGAGGCACGCATCTCCTCGCCTGGCCTCTCATGACTGTGGGGATGCTGCAACAGTCGTAAGTGTGAAAAAGGGTCATAAGTCACTTTTTCCAGTGCCATTGTAACTTTGAATGGTTACTCCACACAAGCAAAAGACCAGCAAAGGAGGAGAAAAAAACTCCAGAGAGGTTCCTGAGACAGGAAGTCTAGTCCTGCCAAGAATGTAATAAGGGTTAACAGAGAGGCAGTTTCTGTAAGCAACACCAGAATGTTTCCTTCCTGCCTTCCTTACAGGATTAGGCCAGTAATTTCTTCTAACAACCGGTTCTCCAAACTGCTTAGAATGTTAACAACCGGTTCTAGCAAATAGATGCAAACTGGTAGAATCCCATCCCTGCTTCCAACTCTATTATTCTAAATTTGAACCCCATAAGGGGAGAAAGGAAACAGAACTAGGCAAAGCACATTCTTTCATGCATTTTATTCATTTTATTTATATTTCATATACTTCTTAACCGCCTTCATCCCTCATTATTTTCTGATGCATAAGAGAGTTTTCTATTGTTGATAAAGGTGATTCTTTTTACCAATTCATCTTCAGGTGAACCTAGGTCAGGAAGGGAAAACTTTGACTCAATCCCCATCTCTCCATAAAGCCTGAGGTGGACCAGAGCTCAAATCTTATAAAGTCCCAAAATAACATTCTCCACTTTGATTGATAGCTGTCCCATTTCTCATGACTATTGAGAAAGCATTTGACCTGCACTGAATAAACCAGAAACCAATGGCATGGCAAGGCTCTCTTTACAACAACAAAAATTCTGAGATTTTTTCCCCCAATATCTATGAAAGGATTATTCCATACATAGCACAGACCATGAAACTCAATCTGCCGATAGCATTAAAAGGATGAAGTAAATAGATACAATTAGAAGAATGTGGTAGGTTATAAATTTGAGGGAGAAAACCTAGTAACTAATGCACTTTCTGAAAATGGAAATGATAGTTTGAAGTTGCTGAGTGGGTAAGTAGTGTATGCTTCTCATTTAATCTCAGTTTTTTTAATGGGATGTAGTAAAATGCTACAATCCGGGAAAGACCTGCTTCAAATATTAATTTAAGTCGTTCTCTTCTTCTTTGCTAATAACAACATGCAGCTCTGTAGCTACACCCACCAAATTTGAAGCTTTGTTCATTTTTGAGTTTTAATTTTTTTTTTCATAGAGACATGGGAAAACGTTTTTTTCCTTAAAAAAAAAATGTTTCCGCTTCTTAGATTTAAGAATTTCCAGCCAAGTACAACTAATTCCAAAATAAAAAATAATTTCAAAAGTTATCCGTTCAAACACTTGGCATGGCGTTGTTCTTTGAGTCAATTCTGCCCTCTTGCGGTGCAACTCACCAATTGTGCTCGTCTCTTTTTTAAAAAAATATGTTGTTATTGATTTTCATCTTCATAGAGGGAGGTAACTATGAAAACAGTGCTTTGTTTTCAACGGCAAGCAATCCCAGTGGGAAAAGTAAGGCTCAAATCAGTGGGGAATATGGACAGCATTGCTTAGCTTCCAACACTGAGCAAATTAAAAAATGCTTTTTTATGCGTGTATATGCAATCCCAAGTATAAACCCAAAAAAGTGCATACTGGGTAAGGACGACTTCTTTGATACTATGCATTTTAGAGAAGCTTCTCTTTTGGTGAATGGAGATTAAGAGCAGCCGTGTTTCCTTCAAGTAGTTTATTCTGAAGGTATCCCCAAGATCAAGGGAGGTACTAATACCACTCTATAAAGCCTTAGTAAGGCCACACCTAGAATACTGCAGGGGTGGGCTTCATAAGTTTTAGCAGCCAGTTCTCTGCCCGCTTGCTGGGTTGGCATGGCCATGGTTGGACACGACCTAGTCGGCCTCCTGCACCATGATGTTTTCATGGTGTTTTCATCCTTCCTGGGCTCCGGAGACTTTCTTCAAGCTTCCTGGAGGGCGAAAATGGCCTTCCTGGGCTCCGCGGGTCCTCTGGAGGCCAGAAATAGGCTTGTTTTCGGCCTTCCAAAGCCTCCATAAGACCCACTTTTTGCCCTCCCCAAGCCTTTCCTCACCTGGCATCCAAAATTGGCTGCAGAGTGACTAGGAGGAGCAGGGTGGGGTGGGCGGGGCCAGCCAGGGGTGGGATTTGCTGCTTCGCTGAACCGGTCATTAAAAATGATAAAATTAGCTACCGGTTTGCCTGAACCGGGCCAAACCGGTAGCAGCCCATCATTCGTCAAAGTCTGACCCGTGTTCTATCTCCCTCTATTCCCCTACCGCCAATAGTTCGTTGACAAGATGAAATGCGATAAGAGAAGCAACAGCAAGAGGTTTGAGAGATATACTCACACTTGAGAAGTTATTTAGCCCTTCTCCGGGAGTGGGTGTTGTGCAGGAAAAAAAAAGAGAGAGGGAGGGAGATAAATATTGCTGGGATCAAGACAGAAACATTCAAAAGTAACTCAATAGTCAAAGGTAATTCCAAGTACAGGTGTTTTTCTTCCTTTCTCATTCCTCCAGAATACTTGACTCTAAAGACTAAAATGCTGATCCTCCCCATTGATGTCATGTATGTTTGCTTTCTTTTTTCTTTAAAAAAAGCAATCCTTTTACGTCTTTGGAAATGCAAACAAACTTGAGACCGAGCTGCACCCTAAATGTTGTATATCTGAATGCTAATCTACTAACACATAATTACATGAATGCACTCAAAAGACGTACTATTTATTTGTGTAAACAAAATACACATGCATTATTAATCATTCAGCATCAGGTAAAGAAGTTTATACATTGTTGTTTTTGTTAACGCTCCTCCCAAAGGAGAGGTTTGCCTTCTAAGTTAGGATTTACATCTGTTTCTCCCTTCACGTTTTCAAAAGAAAAGAACCAAGAGTGAAACCATCCATTTTTTTTTTAAAAAAAAAGTACAAGTACAAACAATTAGATCCCAATCACATTTTTGGAAGAAAAATTCAGTCTGATTCCAATCTGGGAGAAAGGCGCTGGAAATAAAATGGAGGCTGACTGCAAGGAAACAGTCAGACTTCTAGAAACTTCAGTGATAGTAGCAATGTTTCTGGGGTGGCTGACAAAATGACTGAGTGAATGGATGGATCTTTATAGGTTTTGGGGGGGGGTGTTTGAGATGCTCCAGGGGGGTTGTGCAATATAGTGAGCCTTGTGTCTTTTGTTATTCTAATGGTGGTGGGTAAATCCTATTATGTCCTAAAGGTCATGTCCTGTCCTTAGAATTTGGGTGGGGGGAATGTAGATTTTAATCCCATCAGCTCCAACCTCCTGTGAGTTTTGTTGATGAGTAGATTGGCCCATTCCCCTGAATGAATACAAAATCTCCATCTTTAAAGATGTGTGGCTTCTGCTTGAGGCTATTAAGAAAGACTGGGGTTGCTTTCTGCCTTTAAGAACACGTTTCTCCATTTCTCCTTTGAGGAAATCTATACTGCCTCACATAATATTAAAAATAAAGAAAATTTGAATCTGGGGAGGGGGCTTCCTATAACACTAACTATACACAACAAAATAAAAGAGTACTGATTAATTTCTGGTTCTTTACAACTTTTCCACATTCCTGGCTATGACCAAATTAAGTCAATTAAAAACTAAAAATAAGCCAACAATGAATAAACTATCATTCTTAAAAGTTATCTTGTTTTTAAAAAATGACTGCTTACCCACACCCACCCACTGCCAAAGCAAGGTCCTTGATATATTATTGGCCCATATCGCAACCAGAAAGGAAACTAGAAAAACAATATCGATGAGATCAGAAATCAGTTAAATGGCTTAATTCTTCTTTTTCAGCCTCCTGTTGTACTTGGATGTCACAAGCTCAGACCGAATTTAAAAGGGTGGCCGAAGCAAACGTAACTTTGCCCTGCCTTCATCGCCTGCACCTTCTGGAGCCAGCGAGTCTGGATATAGAGTGGCTGCTAAAGAATTCTGAAGCTGAACCGAAAGTGGTAGGTCTAAACCTAGTGTTCCAACTTTAACACACGAGGACTTCAGCTCCCAGAATTCCACGTGCTGTCTGAGGAATTCTGGGAGTTGAAGTCCACACATTTTAAGGTTGCAAAGTTTAAGGAACATCAATCTAACCGATAAAATACATTGGCCCTAGTCTAGAACATTGTTGTATGGCCCATTTGCTAGGATTGTCAATATTTATAGAATGAATATTTATGGGTATGAGAATGTGGATTTATAGGACTATGGATCAGGCTTTCTTGCAGATGCACATTGCAAATAGCTTCTTTGTATATGCTGATGTATCCGGAGTAATTAATACAAGACCAAGCAGAAGGCAAAAAGGTGTTTAAACACTGTCTCTCTGTAATTCTTTAAAACAAGTAAGTCTTGTTATGTCCCTGTTTACTATAAATCTCCCTTTTGCACAGCCTTATATAATTGTGATTTGCCTTCACTATGATTTTTAGCTCAAAAGGAAAGAATCTGGTTACAAAAATGTGATTCATCCACTGGTTTTCCGACAAGGCTTACCAAAGATTTCACAGCAGTCATCTGAGCATTGAAAACATTTATTTTTTCAACTGGACTCAAGAATGGCTGATAGACAGTCAAAATTATGAGTCATGACAAGTCATCAAATATACCATTTAGTGGTTACAGCAGGAATTCCACTACCCAACAGCCATCTTAAAAATCATCTCTTTTCCAATCTTCGCAATTAAGAGGACTGAATTTCATTGTTTTTTCACGCAGTGCAAAGATAGCAGAAGATACATAGATGTCTGCTGAGCTTTTTGAAGGGATCAGAAAAGATCAGCCAAGCATTTTCTCTTTCTCAATTGCTTTGCAAAAGCAGCAGTTAAACTTAACTTCCTCCAAATATTCAGCTCTGCTGATGAAATGAAGTGTGAGATAATCCTTTAAGCAAGCAAACAAAAACCATTATCAGGTTATGATCAGCTCCAGATTACAGCTTGGAGGCTTAAAGTGCTATTCACTAAACACAGAGGCATATATCAGGCACTAAGAATTTAGTTCCCTACTCTCCAAAAAAAAAAAAAAAACCCTTCCCTCTTCCTTAAATAGTGAAATAAAGTGTTAGATTTTCAAAATAAACCCTTCTACCAATTCCAGTTATCAACAATCATTTGGAGAGGATTAGTCTGGCTTTTAGAGATTGAAGAGAACTCCATATTTCATCACGTTAAACTCATTTGCAATATGCACGCTTTCCTTCTCTAAATTGGAAGTACCTTAAAATTTGGTTTTTTGGTGAATCCCAGTTAGAGTGTGTGGCCAACAGATCCATTAAGGAATACAGTAATTATGAAACTGAACTGATGCACACTGTTATTAATAATTTTGAAAGCTTGCCTTGTTACTGGTTGTGTGAAGTGAGTAATCATAGCTGGGGAGGTTATCTGGTCAACAAATAAATGCTGCCATAAGTTTAACTAAGTTTGCAAAAGACCCTTAGGTGATGAGCAACTTTGTCTCCCAGGTGATCACTTATGCAGGAGGCAACATCTATCATGATATGATCGAAGAACAGAAGGGCCGTGTTTCATTTGCCTCCAATTTCCTGAGTGGAGATGCGTCTTTGGAGATTTCTCTCCTGCAGCCAAGCGACTCTGGGCAATATACGTGCAAAGTTAAAAATGCTGGACAGTATGAATGGACACACATCACTCTGAAGGTTCTAGGTAAGATGGTCACCACATTTCCAAAACAAGTATTTAGCTTTTCAGTTGATTATCCTGGGGTTTTTTTCTGACCCACAGGGAAAATCTCACTGATTGTCCCAACGGTGCTTTTTAAGGATGTTCTTGTTTTTTTCATTTGAAGACGTTTTGCTTCTTACCCAAGAAGCTTCTTGGATGGTCAGAGCTGAAGAAGCTCCTTGGACGAGAAGCAAAATATCTTCAAAAGGAAAAAAAACAAGAATGTCCAGTTGCCTCCTGAAAAAAGTACCTTTGGGACAACCATGACCTGGATGACGGAGAATCTCTACAGACTTTTTAGCTATGCAACTTGGATTTCATTTAAGTTTATTTATAAATACAATATGCAATTTGGGATGAACACCCTTGGAACGGTGTGGGAGTAGGAAAAAAACTGCAGACTAGAGGAACCGGGGGCAACACTCAGGTGACCCTGAGGACACAGATAAACCTCCAAGTGGCCTCAACGACCCTCTAAAAGGATGCAAACGACCAGCTGTTTGCAAGAAAGATAAATCCTTCCGTTCCTCTCCATCCAGTCAGAGCTGAAGAAGCTTCTTGGATGAGAAGCGAAATGTCTTCCCAAAAAAGGTCCAGTTGCCTCCTGAAAAAAGCACCTTTGGGACGACCCTGGATGACGGAGAATCTCTGCAGAATCTCACTGACTGTTTCTTCTTCCTTTCCAGAAAAACCTTCGAAACCCAAATGCTGGAAGGAAGGGGTGGCATCTGAAGGAAAAGAAATCACTTTACAATGTAACTCCGTCTCCGGCACAGCCCCTATCATGTACATGTGGCAGCGTGTAGACGCAAAGGGGAAACTTGCCTTTCTGCCGCCCTCCACACGTCACAGTGAGTTCGGCCGGTTCAAACCATCCCGCCGCTTCCCCCGGGAATTATACTATTTCTTATTTTAAAAGCATCACTGTTTACACCAGGCAACTAATTGTACAATGGAATGATACCGTTATGCTGCAAACGTCATTGAATCCTGCCCCTTCGTTTATTTTAGATCTGTCTAATCCTGCCCAAATTATTGTGAAGAATCTCACGTGGACGTTCACAGGATCTTACCAGTGTACTGCCTCCAATGAAGCCGGAGAGGAGAGCTGTGTCGTACAGGTGACAGTGCAGCGTAAGTATGGAAGATCCCTGGAAAGATTTGAACCGAGTTTGGAAAAACTACGGATAACCAGGGTGGGAATCAGAGTATATGTATTCTGCTACGGACTTGTAAGATTCTGTTAATATAGCCCTCCATTTACAACTGTAATTGAGCCCAAATTTTCTGTTAAGTGAGACAGTTATTGAGTTTTTGCCCCACTTTACGACTTTCTTTCCACAGTTGCTAAGTGAATCACTTGTCTTCTTAATGACCCCCCCCCATAATCCCTTACAGTGGGGTGGAGTCTGGGCAACTGAATGGACCTGACGGTGTACTGGCCGGACGCCCTTCCTGTCACCAATGCAGAGTTTGCAGCAGATATTTAACGGTACTCATGGTGCAGAGATCTGCCGCTACCTAGGATTGAACTCACAGCCTCCTGATTGTGAGGCGAGAGCTCCACCTCTAGGCCACCTCACCCCTCATGCTAAGTGAATCGCTGCAGTTGATAAGATTAGTAACAGGGTTGTTAAGCGAATCTGGCTTCCCCATTGACTTTGTCAGGTCACAAAAGGGAATTGTGTATCCTGGGACACAGCAATGGTCATAAATATGAACCAGTTGCCAAGCATCTGAATTTTGGTCAGGTGATCACGGGGATCCTACAAAGGTCATAAGTATGAAAAATGGCCGCAAGTCGCATTTTTCACTGCCGTTGTCATTTTGAACGGTCACTAAATGAACTGTTTTAAGTCAAGGACTACCTGTGTAGCTCCGGTCCCAATAAAGGAGACTATCTGTAGCTCAGGGTTGAAATGAGGGCTCCTTGGTGTTCTCTGAGCTTGGTGGTTTTCTTGCAGGCGTTTCAATACCCAATTAGGGAACATCATCCATGCTAGTCACTAGCATGGATGATGTTACCTAGTTAGGGTAATGAAACGTCTGCAAGAAAACAAAAGCAAGCTCAGGGAGCACCAAGGATCTCTCGTAGTTCTAGTCTTCCAAGGGAATGGGTTTCCTTTTCTACCTTGTGGGACTGAGCCAGTTCTCAGTAGAACATGATTGAATAATCAAAACAGGTGGTGATGTAACGTGAGTCATTGTCACCAGGGCTCCTTCTTCTAGAAAGGGCAGCCACTGGTGCACCAGTCTGAGCTGGGAAAAGGCACGCCCAACCCCAGCATTCATCAGAGCTGTGGGCTGAATAGAACTCTTAAAATGAAGGAGATGTGGTAGCGAAGAGAAAGTGACCTCGCGGAAAGCAGTTACTACAAACAAAATTGCAGCAAAACATTCCTGTGAAATCGATAAAAAAAAAAAATCCTCCTTCCAAGGATTCAATTTGAGCTTCTTTCACTCCATCCAGGACTTAAAATGCTGGATTGAGACCTGTGGAGCATCTCTGGCTGTGCTCGAAGTAGGGATGTATACCTGAGCGTCCTCAGAATATTCATCAAAGTTCACCACCCCACCTTATTCAAAACTTCTCCGGAAAATTTCATGTAGATGTTAAATAACACAGAGACGGTAGCTGGTCCTGTGGGACGCCGGAGCTTTTTCCCACGAGTATCTGCTCATTTAAAAAAAGTGTGACACAATCTTAAAAACAGCCTCCTACTCTGAATCCCAATATGCAGTCCAGAAGGATGCCATGTTTGTCAGGCATCTAAAAGGACTGGGAAGGGTGTGCTTCCTTCATCCGGAATTTCCTGGTATTCAACACCGGAACTTAAAATTTTAACAAATGAAAAGTCTAATGTGCAAAATATGCCAAGACCAAAACATTTTAACATTTTAAATCTAAGCTTGGGAGTCAGCTATGTGAAATATGCAACGCAAAAGCTGAGGCAACACTGAGTACATTTAGGGCAATTAATAGTCTTTATGCAACAAGGTGGATTACAACACTGTTGAATATCTGAAGTGATAAACTACTAGCATTTGCATAATCTGAGATGTGTTGGCTGAGGAAAAATTGAGAAGAAAACAACCAGCCCACTTACTCTAGGGCAGGGTTAATTCAGTTTAACCTGTGCTATAATTTTATTCACAGTTTAGGCATGGAAAATGAAGTCTCCCTTGAATTGAGCTTGTTTCCTGGAGACAACGCAAACATGTCCATGTTGTTTTCTTGCTACTTGCACAAGAAGTGATTCGTCTTCAACTTCTTCCAGAGTAATTCTGCAACTTTCCAAAATAGTGTAGAAACCCTGGGACTTCCTGTTGATCTCTGTCTCAATTACAAATCAGGTGCAATTTGTTTTATCTTTTTCAAGGTCATCCAAAGATGCCCAGGGCTATACCTCCTGTGGCATAAAACAATGAGAATATTCTATCCATTCTGAAAAAGGAATTGAAAATGTCTATGCAACAGATGCCAGAATTACAAAAGCAGTATTTGGCTGTAAAATAAATAAAACTTGGCATTTGTTTCTGAACCAACAGGTCCCCCAAATGTCGGCATCGTTGCCGGAGCAATCTGTGGAGTAATGGGAGTATCCTTGCTCATTGTCTTGGCTGTGTGGCGAACTATCAAAAGGAAAGAAAAAAATAAATATGAAGAAGAGACTCCAAATGAAATCAGGTAATTGCTTCTGTAATAACACTCTAACCCAGGGGTCTCCAACCTTGGCCCCTTTAAGACGTGTGGACTTCAACTCCCAGAATTCCTCAGCCAGCGAAGCTGATCAATGGCTCCCAGCAAAGCTGACTGAGGAATTCTGGGAGTTGAAGTCCACACGTCTTAAAGGGTCCAAGGTTGGAGACACCTGACCATCCAAGTTTCAAAGCCTCTTAATTTTATTACAGAACAGCCTCAGAACTGGAAGGAGAATGTAAATCAGTAATAAAGGGAATGTTTTATGTGCAATTCCAAAATCAATCACCAAATTCAGTTTTAAAGACCACGTAGTAGGGCTCCAAAACATCTCTGAAACCACGTGAAGTGTGTCCAAGTTGTGAGAAATCCTAGAGTGCTCTATGAACTTAAAGAGTCTGTCAAAAATATGTTCTATTTTCAAAGATTTAACTTATTTACTATACCATTTCTTTTCCTGGATTACAATTGCAATGTCCTCTGGAGAAAATAAGGCTAATTTTCTCCCTCTGATACAGGTCTTGATCTTCTATGTAAAACAAATTTACATTTTCAAAGATGGAACGAGGACTTACTTCCTTTCGTGTTTTGAACTATTTAGCCATCAGCATACATGGGAGGGTGCACACTTTTCATAACTTGTTTTCTGTCAAGATGACAATATTCTGTGTTGAATCTACTCTATCATAGCACATCACCTCTTACTAAACATTTCTCGAACTTTCTTTGTGGGGCATTTATGGAAAATTTTCGAAAGTGACTCAACTGGCAACACCCTTATGACTCAAAGGAATCCTGCGGTTTAGTTCTACTTGAATTACATTCCTCCTTTATATTCCTTTAGGTGTTGCAATCTAATCATGCTGACCCCTGCAATTTTTGAGCCATCATTAAAGATCCTCAATAAATCCTTGAATTCGCCTAAACTGATTTTCCTAAAAACATCTCCAAAGGTTTTTTTTTAATTGCATGGAACTTCCCTGTCCCGCCTGCTTGCCTTTTTTTTTCTTTTTTGCTCATCCTTTGCACAGCTTCCATATCTGGATTTTTGTTCATTTCACTGCCAATTCCTGAAAGCCACATAAAAGGCTTTATAAATTAATTGGCATAGGAAGTAGAGAATGCCACAAAACAGCACAAATGGTTTTTTCATATTTAACACAGGAAAACACAAGGAAAAAAACCCTATCATACTTGAGGGAAGTCCAAGAATCAGGGGAAAAGCAATGAATTCTGAATTTGGATTAAAAACTGATTCAAACTGCACTCTGAAGGAGATGAATCTTGGACAACAAGCTTTTAAAAATTAGACAAATCCATGGAAGATTAAAGTATCTACGCACTTTTCGGTAGCATCCATCCTGATCACTTCTGCCGACACCAATTTTAGGTGAACTTGCAGCTCTTTATGGAAATAGAATTCTAAACAATATTTGAACCTTTAGTCTGATCCAACAACCCATTATCTTGTAAAAGGTAGATGATGTTCTCTGTAGGTGTGAATTTCAGTTGAGTCAGAAACAGGGCAATTATGTGGGTCACATACAGCAGCCATCCACCTGAAATTCAATCCCAGAATTCAGACACAAGGACTTGGAAATAGAATCAATTTCTAAAGGCAGGGCTTAAAATCTGAGAGTCAAAGGTTTTATTTGTACATAGGCTCAGGACTGACTAAATTATGGTTTGATGAATTAACCCAACTGCCAGATTCACACAAACCAAAGAGTCATAAAGTAACTTCTGTGTCTAGGTTCCTAAAACTCAAATGAACTATGAATTAGTCAAATGATTTTAGCCTAGCATGTTTGGGAAAATCAAGCTAAGCCAGTGATCAATCATAAGGGGAGAACTAGGACTACAGAAAAAGGATGGCAAGACATTCCTGGAAACAATCAGGAAATTGAAATAAATGTCTTTTCAGACTCTTGGAGCTCTGACTAAAGGTAAGGAGCATTCCTATTCAAATGCAAGCAGCTTATTTTTTAGTATAATTTATTCACAAGATTTCTTCTTCTCAGTCTAATGTATCTTTACCAGGTAATTAATCATGCTTTTATATATAAAAGAATATTATGATTCAGTTGAGGGAGAGCTTTTTATATCGGGAAGGAGTGGTTAGGAAGAGATCTCTCCCAGCTACTTAGAACAAGGTTTCTCAAACTGTGAGGTAGACTCCCTTGGGCAGATACAAGTCCAGGGGAGGAATGAATAACTTTTCAGGTACATTGTTATAATTAATCCACCTTTCCAAAGTTTCATTGTACTGTTTTCATTGTTCATTTCCGTTCATTTTGGTGTCTGGTTTTTAAGGGAGGGATGCACACGCTAAGATCACAAAATTAACAATTAGGTCACGTGCCAGAAAATGCTTTATTTTCAGTCAGTGCCTCTAGAGTATTCTTTTTTGTTCCTTGGTCATGAATAAAAAAAGAGGTTCAAATGCTTTGCCTCCCTGAAGCTTATTACAAGTTGCTTTTACCATACATCAAATAGTTCTGTTCAACAGTTTAACAATAACAATAAAACAAACAATACCAATCTGACTCCAAACATCTGGCTTGTGCAACCAACAAAAATAATGTAACAGCACTGCAGAGAAAATTATTTTTAAAAATGCTACTTCTTTTAACAATGATGGGTGAAAAGTATTTTGTCAACAGGAACAGCTGAGAAAATGTAATTTTCACCGGTCTTGGCTTAAAAAAGCTGCCTATAAATATGTCTAGACTGTTGGGCAGGTAACCCAGAAGATTTGCTAAATCTTGAGCACACCAGGGAATCTGTGTTGTAGGACTGTTACTGGTCTTTTATTACTTGGATTTTCAATCATTTTTGCTTTCGTTTAATCCCAGGGAAGATGCAGAGGCACCCAAGGCCCGATTAGTCAAGCCTGGCTCTTCCTCTTTGGGCTCCAGAAGTTCACATTCTGGTTCTTCTTCAACAAGATCCACAGAAAACAGTGCCTCCCGCAGCCAGCAAACCCTGTCAACAGAAGCTACTCCACACCTAACACCGACGCAGCACAGCCCCCTTGAAATGAATGGCAGGAAAACTGAGCCAAAGAGAAGTAACTACACCAGTTTGATCAAAACGGAAGTGACCTCTACAATGGTGCCTGCTCAAAGTCGAGCTTTCCAAACCGTCTGATTACTGTTCCATCCAGCTCTATCTATATCCATAAATTACATGCACTGCCAACATTATGCAATTATTTTATTTTCCAATGCAACATTGGTTTTCTATAGTCATGCACATACACACAAAGAACAAAAACCCTCAATATTTTTTTATCCTTGTTTTTTGAGGTACAAGCAGACTCGGGAAAGAGAACTCATGTTGACCTTGTAAAAACAATTATTTCTATTTTTTTAATATTTTAATTTTTGAGATTAAAGCTTGGAAGGAGAAAAGGGAATGCTAACACATCAGGAATAGCATTTTGCAGTTTTGGACCCTTTTTTTTTTTTAAAGAATACTGTGGAATAGAGATGTTCCAGTAGAATTCTTAAGGGAAAATGAAATGCATATGTATACAATTGTCTTCTCAATTGTGACCTCTGTTTTTCACTGCTAATGTTAAGTCTGATCAGCTTCAAGAGAAAATTGACAGGACTTTGCATGTGCCCTTTTCTTGAATTATCAATATTTGGACACATCACCAACAAAGCAAAAAACAGTAACTTTGGGGAAAAGCGAAAAGCAGTATTAGATTTTAATTGGTCTTCTTTACTGGAGGGACTTTCTGTGAACATGGAAGTGCATTAATTTAAAAAGGTACGTATGACTGAATACGGCTAAAGAATATAGACATTAGCCCACTGTGACCAAGCTAATGTATTTGTATGTATGTATATATTCATAAATAATAAGCAATTCCACTAAAGGGAATTTATATCCTAATGGATCATTAGAATGTGAGATCAGCATCAAATCCTGAATTCCATTTACAAGTTTTTAAAAATGTTTTTTTTTAAATATTGTTCTCTATGCTGGACATAGTGACATTCATTTTTAGGATGAGTAGTGCCAAAGGGTTTTTTGGGGGAGAGAATTTTTGGTCAGAATACAATGTCATGATTAGTAAACATTTTGAGGTAATAATCTAGAAAATGTGATCATTTGGATGGATATAGCATACTCAAACTTATAAAACTAACAGCAGAATTTAAAGGAGATATAAAGAATGGAAATGAGCTGGAAATGTAGATTCCAGCACTCGTGTTAAAAATGTTTTCATCTCTCCAAAGTGGAAAGACTCATCTATGGACAGAACTAGTATCATCCAGCTTTAACGATAAGAAAATGCAAGTTGTTTGACTTCAAGTGCCAACTAGATTGCAAAGCTGATGAGTTTTAAACTGATATTATTCCGGGGGGATTATTTCCATCACATTCTTAAACACAGTCAGCAAGAAGGAAATAAAAGTACCACTAGACTCATATATTATAAGAGTAATTTATAAATGGTGACTTAGGATTCAAAAGTAGGATGTGCATGTGCTAATACAAGGCAGTCAGTATTACAGATCTTATAAGGCTGTGACAGAAAGCTATTTTCACAAGAAATAAGAAGCAGGTTTCCAGCTATACAACAGACACACTTAATTTAGAAGTCTCCATAACAAAATTTCTGGAGTATCTTGAAGCACATTCAACTATGATTAAAGTCAGCATTGCATGAATTCCTGAGCTGAGTCTTATATATGCTCACTCAGAAGTTAAGAACCAGACATGGCAGGCTTCCTGTCTGCTTGTTTAGAATGTTAGGATTATTTCATCCCTCTCAACCAAGCTAGTTTATCTCTTCACAGACCTTAAACTGAATATTTAAAAAGCAATTTGGCTTACAACCTATCATCAAGTCCCATAACACAGAACTCAACAGGAAGACAGTAAAATCCAAGGCAGACAAACTATTTCATCACTTTACTTATACCAAAGCCCAGCATAATGCAGGTTATCAAATAATGATGAATTATCCCAAGCTGTTTCCACCACCTTTTGAATCAAAAAGCTATTTAAATCTTATTTTAAAGTTGATGTTTAGTGAATGAGGTATAGAAATCAAATAGGAAGATCTGCTACAAAATAGAGCAGACCTATCTTAATTGGGGGGTGGGGGGGAATATAGGCACTGTTATTTCTGAAAAAGTGACTGACACCTTGACAAAATTCCCATTGGAAAGAATGGGGAATCACAAAATTTAGTATATGGAGACATGTTTCTTGAAAGATAAATTGGCCATACACACTCTATTAGCTTTCAACTTTAATAAACATCCACTGCACAGGAAGTGAAAAATGTTTCCCTAAATTACATGCAAATATATACCAAATCCAAACATGAATCATTCCCAATGCCACCTCAATCATTAGCACAAAAACTATGCTTAAATGTTAGTAAAATGCAACAAAACTCAGACACCCCATTCTATAAATTCATACACACAAAAATGTTTTTTAAAATCCTGAAAGTTCTGCCTTTTAAGTCAGCAAAAAGTATGCATGCACCCCATCTGCCAATTAAGCACCTCTCTACCCCATCAGTGCTCTTTATGGTTATTTTTTTTCAGCTCCTTGGTTTGTGTTCATTCTTCAAAAACCACCTACTCCAGCTATCTAAAACCAACTCCCTTAAATTACCCACATTTCATTTACTTTTCTAAGCCACTCCTTTCCTCTTAGGTCACTCCGTTTTGAAAGTTTACCCTGCAGCAGCCTGTTTCCTTTTTCCTGATAAACCTGAGGCCATCTACGTATCCAATCTTTTTCTTTCCTGAAGCTGTATTTTATCTATGGGGATGCAGAAGTATGTTGAAAGAAAATGGAACAGTAGCAGCAAGGCCTCCCAAATGCCCAAGTGTTGATTTTGTTGTTTTACAAGTCTTTGAACCATTTTCTATTTCAAAAAATGGGAAGCGTGAAGAAGGACCTGTCTTATAGGGGGCACAGTGGCAGTCCCTCTAAAACTTGATAATCAAGTTACAGATACAGATATTTTGAACCTGTTTATTTCCACCAACCAAACTCACTGAAGAGAATAAACGAGATTATAAATTAAATCTAATGTAAGGGAGGGAATTTCTCAGATATTAAGGGAAGAAATTAAATCTAATGTAAGGGAGGGAATTTCTCAGATATTGAGGGAAGAAATTACGGTGCAAGAAAAAAAGTTAAGTCACATCACTAGGATTTCACTGTAAAAGGGAATATTTAAAGCACAACGGCTTCAAATTCATGACCTTAAATAGTATCTCACAAACTCAAACAGCCAATTGTTATTTGTAAAATATTCTTTGAACATTGTTATCTTGTATGCAATTTACTATGTAGTACTATGTATTACTGTTGTACAAATTCCTTTTGTTTTTATTTTTTGAACTGGTAAACTGAGAACACCTTCTTCTTGTCTGCCGTCATCTATAATTTGTGCTCAAGCACAAGCAAAGCAAAAGGGAGTAAATATTTATGTTAAACTATCCTGATTCCACCATTTTGTTTTTAAATAAAGGCTGTCAAACTGCAGTTTGGCTAAACCCAAAGATTAAACTCCTCCGACCAGTTTTTTTTTTTTTTTAATTTCACGGCAAGGTGAACATGTTCAACAATATTTAATGTTGATATTAAAGTGTAAAGATCTTGGATAAATCCAGATAGGGAGCTGTCTGAACAATATTTCTGAATGACCAACTATGGATCTCTGCTTTTTGAGTTGAAAGACAGTCTTTCATTGTTCATTTGGAGGAGGGGGGGAAGCAGGGCCCCCTCCCAATTTGTCCATGTCTCTGCAAATCCTTGGCTCTAAAAAGAAAAAGAAAAAAAAATCTGCTTTTGCTTCTTGGAATAGTTTGGCCAATCACCTCCTATTCGGATTAAGGAGGAGGAAGAAAATCCTTTCAGGGTCAGGAGAGGCCACGTGGCGCCTGTCAGTTCGGCAGATTTGACTGAAGGAAATCGATTGCGCAGCAGCTCTTTCCATGCAGTCAAGCTCTCGCGGCCTGCATTAAAACGCCTCTAGGGCAAGAGTGTCCCTGAGCATGAGCAGAGCGCCGCCCTCTCCTTGCTTCACAGCTAAGGGGGCTTTGACAACGGAGCGAGCTTAACCCCAACGATGCTTTTTCAAGAGGCAACTGGACTTTCTGGGTTAACTCCCCCACATCTCTTCTCCTTTGCTGCCGGGGAATATGGGGAGGGGGTGTAGTCCAATATCAGGCGAGCGGGGGTTGCGGGGGGGGAGGGGAGTTCAAACGGCGTGAACCGGGAAAGAGGCGTCCGCGGCTTCGTTCCAAAAAGGGATTCTTTCGTCGAGCGCGTCCTCGGCTAACCCCAGTCGTGGCCCTTCGCCAACGCCCTGCAGCAACCCCACCTCGCTCCGGCGCCATTTTGTCCAACGGTTCCTCCTCGGCTTTCCTTCAAGGAGACGACTCGGCTGGCCACGCCCACCGCCTTCCCGCGCACCGATTCAACCCGCGCCCTGATTGGCCAGGCGGCCTCTCGGTCGACCCACGCTGCGTTGGAATTGGCTCCTTTTGTCTCTTTAGCGTTTCCCAAGCACGGAACGTTCGGTCCCCTTTCCTTTCTCTAAAGGGGGCTCACACACACCCCACACACACACACACCGCCCTTCGGGCAAAGTATGCAAATCGTGGAACGCCACTCTGGGAAGCCATTGGCTCCCTTCTCAGAACACAAAGGGAAGAGCAAGCCTCCTCTCGTTCTCTTTGTCTCGCCTGTTCATGCAAATAAAGCGCGCCGTGAGGGAAAGCCATTGGCTCCCGGAGACGTCATCCAGTTCCGAGACCCGCCTCGCGCTCTTGGGAGGGATGAACGTTCTAGAAAAAAGGAAAGAGGAAGAAAGAAGCGCGGCAAAAAAAAAAAAAAGCCGGCCGGCACCCCTTGACTCATGCGCCTCCCTGACCCCGCCCTCTTCTTCCCCCTTCCTCCGGCTTTATTACGTCACGGGCTGCTGCGGCAGCCATTGGCGGGAGGCCGGCCTGCGGGCTTATGGGATTGGCTCGCTGGCCGGAAAGAGGCGTAACTCTTCTGGAAGGTTCTCCAGAGGTATATAAGGTCCGTGGCCGGCCCGGGAAAGCCGCTTTCTACTCTTGGCCGGTCTCGTGGCGTCTTTTGTATAGATTGGTCCACGCGAGAGAAACAGGTAATTATGACTTTTTTATTTTATTTTCCTGGCCAGAAGGAAGCAGCAATAGCTGGAAAGCTGCTTTTTGCATTCTTAAATAATTAAGAGTATATATTTTTTGCTGGGTTTTACTTTATTTCCCCCCCCCCTTTTGTGCTAGTAAGAAACGAATAGGGCTGCTGGCTTCTACGGAGTGCAAATGCAGAGAGGGATGCTTTTTTTTTGGCGGGGGGGAAGGAAGGCGACTTTTTCTCTTCTCTTCCTCCTGCTCTGTTTCTCAAGGTGACCTGCATTTGGTCCGGCCTGGATCCTCTCCCTCCTTTCTAGCCGAGCCTTTGTCTGAAGCCTCCCCGCAGTAAAAAGAGGAAGGTTGCTGGGAAAGGGAGGAGGCGTGCAAAAAAAAATGGTGTGGGGGGGTTTGCATTGCGTTATATTACAGCAGGGCTGCTTTTCAAAACCCCCCCGCCTTTTTAAAAACTGGCTTACAACCCCCCCTCCCTTGAAAAGCATTTGGCGTTGCAAATCTCTACTCTTCCCCCCCCCCCCACAAACCTGGGATCGAGGCTGATGGCGGTTAAGGCGATTAACCTCTCCTTTTCGCCTGGATTGGGGATGGGGGGGGTGGGAGAGAAGGCACCTTCCTCCCTGACCCAATTACGGTAACATGAGAAGGGAAAAGGGAGGCATTTCATAGGGAAAAATAGCCTTGTGAAATCCCCCCCCCCGCACTTTTCCCTGCGTAATGCAGAGCAAGGCTGGTTCCTTTTAGCACTGATAAGGCTACGTAGTTGGGTCAAGAAACGCCTGCGGGAAAGTCTGTCTCTCTCGGGAAGCACCCCATAATCCTCATTCCACAGTCCTTATTCTCTCTTCCACCCCCCCAATACTTTTTTCCCTCTCTTCCACCCCCCCCTTTCTAGCCTTGATGAGGTCATCGGGTTGGGTAACGAACCGCCCGCGAGAAAACTCCCCAAAGCGCACCCCCTTTCTCTCCGCGAACTCCCACCTTCTTCAACTGATGAGGTCACCGAGTTGGGTCCTGAAACGTCTGCGAGGGAAGAAAAAAAAACCAAATTAAGAGACCACCCCCATAATCTCCCCTTTCCTCTCCGCACATGCCCACCTGCCCTGATATCACCGAGCTGGGTCTTGAGATGTCTGGCAAGTCAACCCGCCAAACTGCTTTCTCTTTCTCTCCTCCCTTTCTTTCCCCAGTTGGATCCCTGCTACAAATTCTCTCGGGGGGAGAAAAAGGGCTTCTGCCCGGCTTAAGCCGAGCGAGGGACGCAGGGAAAAAAAAAAGCCTTGCTTCTCTTCCCTCCCCCCGTTTTAATGCTTTCAATAAGGCCTTCAGGGAGGCAGCTGTAAGGGAGAAAAGCCGGCGAAAGGAGGGGGGGACTATTCTCAACGAACCCCGGGTCCTTTGTGGCTTGCAAGACCGAGAAAGGGAGGAGGGCGAGAAGCAGCAGCAGCTCCGGGGCCTCTTTTCCTCCGAGTGCGGGGGCGCAAAAAATACAACCCCCTCCTTCAAAAAAAAGGGGGGGTCTGCCAGTTGCTTGCTCTTGCTGGCACGTGCTCGGCAGCGCGCTCTTCCGGACCCGGGCAGCGCAGCACGTGGTGCGGCCGAAGCCCCGCCCCTTTCCCCCCCTCCGACGTTCCACACGGGGCTTCCCCCCAGGGGCGTCGCCACGTGGTCGCTCCAATGAATGAACGAACGAGGAAAAAGGATGGAATTCTCTCCAAGGTTATGAAATTGCTCCCCGGTTTGGATATGGCAAAGGTGGGGTTTTTTTGCGGGGGGGGGGTTAGGTGAGTTGATTTGTATATTGGGATAAATTACATAAAATTTTTTAAGTTTTTTTAATTTTAAAGTGTTTTCAACTCATCTATTTTTACTCATAAACATTTTGAATACAGTGTATTGTCAGGGTGTATAGTTTACAGAAAAGCAAAAATATTAAAACATACTAATTTAAATATACTAATATTAAAACATTATATTAACAGTAATAGTGTAACCCAATATTTGTAACTAGATTTTTCTTTATATTAGCTTATTTACAGTTGTATTGGGTTACATTTGGCACATTTTATAATTATACTAAATCATCTTTATATTAAGTTCATACATAGCAATAATTTTCGTCTAGTTTCTACCTCTACTTCTCAGCTTCATTCAAAGAGTGACTAGTTTGAAATGGTTTCAAGCCAAACTTTTCCCCTTTTTTAAGGGGTCTTGGACTGCAACACTGCAGAATTTCCTAACCAGCCCCAATGATGTTTATTATTAGAATTTGTCAAACAAAAATAAAAATACAATGACAGGGACAATAGGCATGTTAGTGCACTTACGCGCACCCCCTCTATGGACCACTTAAAAAGTCTACTGAAGTCAATTTGTGACTGAAACTCTGAAAATTAGTAGCTGAAACAACTGAATCAGGTAGGGTATTCCAGACTTTAACAACTCTTATTACAGAAATCATTTTTTACAGTCAAGTTAGAACAAATTTAAAGTGGTTATTAGTGTATTATTGCGATTAAAACAAAAAAGGTTATTTCTGTTGACGGGGGAATACTAGGAATTGAAGTCTAGACACCTTAAAAGGTGCAAAATTTGGTTTAAGGGGTTGGACCTCTTCTAGGTGCCCAGGTTGAACAACTAACGCTTGCTTTAGGTGAGAAGCAAGAGAGGGCCTGGTTCTCTCTAGGTGACAAAATATCTTGTTTTTATCTTTGCAGTTCACCATGTCTAAGGGACCATCTGTCGGGATTGATCTGGGCACCACCTATTCCTGCGTTGGGGTCTTCCAACATGGCAAGGTGGAAATCATTGCCAACGACCAGGGGAACAGGACTACGCCAAGCTACGTGGCGTTCACAGATACGGAGAGGCTGATTGGCGATGCTGCAAAGAACCAAGTGGCAATGAATCCCACAAACACAGTTTTTGGTACGGAGTCATGTCTCAAAAGGCTTAGTGTAGAAAAGCATAACATTTTGGGGGGGGGGGGTATACCTACAAATATGCTGCTTTAAAAGCCTTCAACTTTCCATTGCTCTGTAACAATGTAGACCAGGGTTCCCAGTCTTCTATACCCCGCACCCCTAGAAGCTTCTGATATATTCTTGCACCCCTTATAAAAGTAAATAATTACAAGTATATAATTATGCATATACACTAATTTAGAAACTTCTAAACCCATGTTTTCGCACCCCCTGGAACAGGGGTCTCCAGCCTTGGCCACTTTAAGACTTGTGGACTTCCAACTCCCAGAATTCTTCAGCCAGCATCATTCTTCTGCCCCTCATCTCGCACCCCCAGTTGGGAATCCCTGATATAGATAATTGCAGTGACCAACGTTCACAGCTCTGGCACCATTCTAACACTCGATTGCCAAAAGTGGATTTCTGTTTACTGAAGCAGTGGAAACTTAATTTATAATTCTCCAGGGCCTCTGTGAACATAATAGGTTTTGAAAATGGAGCCTTTCAAGTTTTGTTTTGTTTGCAGCAGCCTTTGTTAATTATAAAACCGCAAAATTGCAACCTTGGCTTAATTTGAAGAGTTGGCGTTTTAAACTTGTACAACATGTGTTTTAATGTGCACCTTTTGAATAAGGAGCGGTTTAAATTAAGCAGCATGTAACATCTAACACTTATCTCCCCCCCCCACAAAAAATAGATGCCAAGCGTCTGATTGGCCGCAGGTTTGATGATGCTGTAGTCCAGTCGGACATGAAGCATTGGCCCTTTACAGTCGTGAACGATGCCGGCAGGCCCAAAGTCCAAGTGGAATACAAAGCAGAATGCAAAAGCTTTTATCCCGAAGAAATTTCTTCCATGGTGCTAACAAAAATGAAGGAGATTGCAGAGGCCTATCTAGGAAAGGTGAGCTGCTCGAACGTGGGGAAAGAGTGTCACAGTGTAATCTAAGCTGCTACAGCGGTGCTTCTCTTACCAACTTTTAAGGTGTGTGGACTCAACTCCCAGAATTCCTTGGGGAGTTTCGAGTCTACACAACTTAAAAAGTGTTGAGGTTGAGATCCACTATTCTAGGCACTTTCCATGCTTTTATAACTTTTTTCTTTAAAAAAATATATCTTTTTTCCCCCCTTTCTCCAGACTGTTACAAATGCCGTGGTCACAGTCCCTGCTTACTTCAACGATTCCCAGCGCCAGGCCACGAAAGATGCTGGAACCATTGCTGGCCTCAATGTGCTCCGAATTATCAATGAACCAACCGCAGCTGCTATTGCTTACGGCTTGGACAAAAAAGTGAGTGGTTGAATGTGAAGGTTGGAGAATCTTACATGCATAGGATATGGGGGAATCCTAAATCCTTGGGGCGGGGGGAGCAGGAGTCTGGCTTGGGTTTTTCCATTGGTAATGTTCCTGTTAGTGTTCCAAGTAATGCGCCCATTGAAAGCAGGTAGATTCCTCAAAGAACAGGTATATTGGGCCAACTGGTGAAAACCAACTGAAAGTTCCTGTGGTATTCGCCTAATTTAAATGAAAGTTCCCCCTCCTCCCTCTGAGGTCATTGATCACATTGTCCAATACCTGTGCTGGCCGGTTGCTTGGTTATTCTACTCCTTTCCCAGCCATTCCCATTTGGCAGCCATGAAGAAGCTGCCAAGAGGGCCTCAGCCAGGTTTGCTTCAGGGTTTGACTATTCCCTTTTTCCTCCCGTTCTCCCCCAGGTCGGTGCCGAGAGGAATGTGCTCATCTTCGATCTGGGTGGCGGCACATTCGATGTCTCCATCCTGACCATCGAAGACGGCATCTTTGAAGTCAAATCGACGGCAGGAGACACCCACCTGGGAGGCGAAGACTTCGACAACCGCATGGTCAACCATTTCATCACCGAGTTCAAGCGCAAGCACAAGAAGGACATCAGCGAGAACAAGCGGGCTGTCCGGCGCCTGCGCACGGCCTGCGAGCGGGCCAAGCGCACCCTGTCCTCCAGCACTCAGGCCAGCATCGAGATCGACTCCCTCTATGAGGGCATTGACTTCTACACGTCCATCACCCGGGCGCGCTTCGAAGAGCTGAATGCCGACCTGTTCCGTGGCACACTGGACCCCGTGGAGAAGGCACTGCGGGACGCCAAGCTGGATAAATCCCAGGTGCACGACATCGTGCTGGTTGGTGGCTCCACCCGGATTCCCAAGATCCAGAAGCTCCTTCAGGATTTTTTCAACGGCAAAGAACTCAACAAGAGCATCAACCCAGATGAGGCCGTAGCCTATGGTGCAGGTAATGGGACTGCAACTCCACCTTGCCAATTCAGAAACAAGTGTTTTATAGCAGAGGTCTCCAAACTTTGCAACTTTCAAGACTTGTGGACTTCAGCTCCCAGAATTCCTCAGCCAGCCATGCTTTGCTGGCTGAGGAATTCTGGGAGTTAAAGTCCACAAGTTGCAAATGTTGGGTACCCACATTTTATAGAGTTGGTGGCTGCTGCATTAACACTTTACATAGCATCCTATTAGATGCCATGTTTTTCTATGTATAAAGACACCTTTTCTTTAAAATACTTGAAAACTAAGGTGTGTCTTGTACACAGGCAGTGGGGAAGGCCACACATATACCAGTTGAGCCTCTATCTCAAGGGTCTTCAAACTTTTAAGACTTTGTGGACTTCAACTCCCAGAATTCCTCAGCTAACATGACTGGAGGAGGAATTCTGGGAGTTGAAGTTCACAGGTCTTAAAGCTGTTGAGTTTGGAGACCCCTGCTCTTATCTTATAT
Source organism: Pseudonaja textilis (assembly GCF_900518735.1). The sequence goes on from NW_020769350.1 coordinate 6,341,871, forward strand.
GCAGCTCTGTCATTCCCCTCTATTGTAGTGGTTTCCTGGATCACATTGCCCCTCTAGGTTTCGTCTCGATTGTTCCTGTGATGCATTTCCTGTTCTTGTATTACTCTAACGAAGGGTTTCTGCACAATGATGGCTACAAGATACACAGAAAAATACAGTAAATCTTGTAACGATCTATGAATGTAATTTCTATTATCCTTAAAATCCTCCATGACTTTAACCAGGATTTGAGCAAGAAAAGTTGTTTCTGACATTTTGGATAGGATGCTAAATCTCTTGAATTTTTATTCCCTTAGCTGTTCAAGCTGCCATTCTCTCTGGGGACAAATCTGAAAACGTGCAGGACCTGTTGTTGCTGGATGTGACTCCTCTCTCCCTCGGTATCGAGACAGCTGGTGGCGTCATGACCGTCCTGATCAAACGCAACACCACAATCCCTACCAAGCAAACTCAGACGTTCACCACGTATTCGGATAACCAGCCAGGGGTGCTGATTCAGGTAGGCAAAACCCACAGGAAGGGGGGTCTTTGTGGAGGAGGAGGATTAGTTGTCACAATTGCTGAAGTGTGCTTTAAGACAGGGGTCTCCAACCTTGGCCACTTCTTAAGACTTGTGGATTTCAACTCCCAGAATTCCTCAGCCACTTTTGGCAACTGTAAGACTTACGGACTTCAACTTTGAAGTCCACAAGTCTTAAAATTTGCCACGGTTGGCACAGCTTTAAGAAGCTGTGTCACTCATTCCCTCTTGGAGCTTCACCAAGCAGGGTGCACAGACCATGGTGTTGGTTGCAATGATGAAGGTTCCAAAACCATTCGTAGTTTCCACCAGAGGTTGAAAAAAACCAATGTTGGCTTAAATTACCTTCCTTGGATGTCTGAGCGACCAACTCCCTGGATCAAAAGGTGCCTGGTTTGTCTTCAGGGCTGCATCTTTTAAGCACCTAAGAACTGGGAAATTGGAGTCACCTTATTAACATTTCTAGTAGGTGGACTTACAACTCCCATCTTCTTCCACCAGTCTGGCTTAGACATCTGGGGACAAAGACTTTTCTCATAAGTGGGGAAATTTTCCCACAGTTGGAATTCTCCTTAGCTTTAGCTCGGCCCTGCCTAAACCTCTGCTTGCCTTCTCAGGTGTATGAGGGAGAGAGAGCAATGACCAAGGACAACAACTTGCTGGGCAAGTTTGAACTCACCGGCATTCCTCCGGCTCCCCGGGGCGTCCCTCAGATTGAAGTCACCTTTGATATTGATGCCAATGGCATCCTCAACGTTTCCGCCGTCGATAAGAGCACAGGCAAGGAGAACAAGATCACCATCACCAATGATAAAGGTGAGCATTCCGTTAAGAGGCTACTGGGCACGGCCTCCAGAAATCGTGGGCGCTACTGGAGGTTTTTAAGAGTTGCTAAAGGGATGCGGTGCTCAACAAGCTCAGCCGTTCGTTAACTCAGCCGTTCAAATCCCTAGCTCTGTAATGGAGTGAGCACCCATTACTTGTCCCAGCTTCTGCCAACTTAGCAGTTCAAAAGCATGTAAAAATGCAAGTAGAAAAATAGGGACCCCTTTGGTGGGAAGTATTCTGTATGCCTTCAAAGGCATATAGTCATGCCACATGACCACGGAGATGTCTTCGGACAGCACTGGCTCTTCGGCTTTGTAAAAGAGATGAGCATGTATGTGTGAGGGGAACCTTTACCTTTTACACAAGTCACTTGCCTGAAATAGTACAGATTCTCCTGCTTTTGAGCAAGGGGCCTGTACTCCCTTCCAGCTCATTCACTCATTGCTTGGAGCTCATCAGCCATTTTTCAGTCACCATTGAAAAATGGCCATAGGTCAGTTTTCTGTGCCGTTGTAACTTTGGTCGCTCAGCGAACTGTTGCGAGTCAAGAATGACTTGTATTTTATTTGCCTTGACGTATTCAGTGGGCCTTAAAAATTTTATCCTTTAACCTCACTCGGCCAAAACTGAGCATGAATATAACTTGATTAACAAGTTGGCTCTTGACTTCTCTGCTATATCTTCAAATACTCTGGAACGGCTTTGTTTCAAACCGTAGTACCGCATTTTGGGATTTACTAGGTGAGTTTTGGTGTGGAAGGAAATAAATTTACCGAGGATCCCCCGTCTTTCCATAGGTCGTCTCAGCAAGGAAGACATTGAGCGTATGGTGCAAGAGGCTGAGAAGTACAAGGCTGAAGATGAGAAGCAGAGAGACAAGGTGTCGTCCAAGAACTCCCTAGAATCCTACGCTTTCAACATGAAGGCAACTGTGGAGGATGAGAAGCTGCAGGGGAAGATCAACGATGACGACAAACAGAAGATCTTGGACAAATGCAACGAAATCATCAACTGGCTGGATAAAAATCAGGTTTGTGGCAAAGTGTGGGGTATTCTTTGCAGAGGTTTAGCGGCATTGCCAATGACGCCGCTTTGGAGGAATCCCGTACAAGGGATAATTTTAGGGGGTCGCGAGGATGAAGGTTCCAAAACCATTCGTAGTTTCCACCAGAAGGTTTGAAAGGACCTATGTTGGCCAGAACACCTTCCTTGGATGTCTGAGCGACCCTATCACAGTTGCATCACATAATTTCCAATTCTGTTGAAAATGGCTTGACTTTTGGAAGTCAACCAGCCCCGCCCTCTTCTCTCGAGAAAACACTTTTTTCTTTTTCTGAGCCATTTCTGAGACGCCACAACAAGCGGGCATCTCTATTAAGAGATCAATAGCGTGCTGGTTGCTGTTAACTTAAGGGAGACCACCTTGGGTTTTTAAAATATTTTCCAGAATTGCAAATTTGTCCGAGTGTTTGCGGCGTGACTATTATGAGACAAACCTAGGAGCAAAACAGGGAGTTAGACGCTTAACAGTGGTTTATATACAGGAGTTAAATATAGAAAATACATGTGGTAGGCAAAATACCTTACAAGCAAACAAATCTTTTTAACCATAAGAACTGCAATGAATACTGAATACAAAGAGAGTGAACACTCCCTCTAATGGCTGCCTTATATAAACACCTCTTAAAGGGAAAACCCATGCTATGTTGATTTATATTACACTCACTGCTGGTGGTCACCTTAATACTTAATAAATAAATAAATAATACTTTAATAAATCTTAATACCTCAACAAAATTCACACAAGGTTATTCTAGGCCTATCAAGGCTTCCTCGAAGGGTTCAACACATTTCTCCTTCCCTGTATTTTTTAGACTGCTGAGAAGGAAGAATTCGAGCACCAGCAGAAAGAACTGGAGAAGGTCTGCAATCCCATCATAACCAAGCTATACCAGAGTGCTGGCGGGATGCCCGGTGGGATGCCCGGCAGCTTCCCTGGGGGCGGCGCACCCCCCTCCGGAGGAGCATCTTCTGGACCAACCATTGAGGAGGTTGACTGAGGTGTCCCGAGACATTACACTCCACGGGCCACCTTCAGAACTTGAAGGACTGAAGACAAGGGCATTCTTGATACTTTGACTTATGTGTGCACAGGGAAGGGGAGCAAACCACTGCACTTTACCAGTATCAGTACTGTATAAGGAACAAGTGAACATGTAACTCCAATCCCAATAAAACTTATTTAATTGGCAATGTGGAACTTCTTGTGCTTTTTCTTAAAACCTTTCTTTGGGCACTTTTTAAGGAAAGTTGAATGAATGGTAGCCAACCCTTGGGTTGTGCAGCAATCTAGATCCATGTTTCTCAAAGGTTGCTCGTTCAACAGGCCACTGGACTTTCTGGTTCTTCTTTTGAAGATGCTTCGCTCCTCATCCAAGAAGTTTCTTCAGGTCTGGATGGTGGGGAATGGAAGGATTTATATTCCTTGCAGACAGTTGGTTATTTGCGTCCTTTTAGAGGGTCATTGAGGCCAACTGGAGGTTTATCTGTCTAGCTAAAATAATGCAAATGACCAGCTCTCTGCAAGGAGGATAAACCCTTCCATTACCTACTCATCCAGTCAGAGCTGAAGAAGTTTCTTGGATGAGAAGCGAAACATCTTCAAAGAAATCCAGTTGCCTCTTGAAAAAGCACCTTTAGGACAACCGAATGACCTGGATGACTTGAGAATTTCCACAAACCTAGATCTGCCTTTCTCAAAGCTTGACAGCTGTATGGATTTCACTCAGAATCCCCCAGCTGTGAATCCATACTATCAGAAGAATTCTGGAAGTTGGAAGTCTGCACGGGTTCAAGCTCAATATTTGAAAACATCTAGATTTTCGTGTCAAATTGGAGGAGGTGATCGGCTCTTAACCTATAATCAGAAAAAGCCAGAATACTAAGATGTCCAGCTGCAGATAAACCTCCATGATTTGGGTAGAATTGCCAAACAGATATAGTAAAAAGCATAAGTATGTACCAATGCTGGGTTAGGTTCACCTGAAATTGAGCAAAAGGGATCAGCCTGTCTGGTTTTTGATCAGGAAACAACTTGGTTTCACCTATGGGAGAATAGTGGGAGAATAAATAAAAGTGCGCATTTTGTTGAGAAAAGGAAGAAAGCTTTCTATTCTCACTTTTGTGCTAGTCTGAAATAAGCATTGACTAGGTGTATAATACAGTGTTAAAGCAGGTTAATCAACTGGATTTCCAATGAAAGCTACTGAAGAGCATTGAATGTGGGATTTACAAGAACTGGAATCCAGAATTGGAATACAAAATATCCAAAATGAGATGAACACCTGAATGAGAAATTCGTGGCATGCCCCAAACTAGAGAATAAATACAGAGCCATAGATTAACTGTCCAAGCCCCTAAGAAAACATTAATTCTGACAAAGGGAAAATAGATTTAATTCTACATGTATTAATGGTAGCAAGAATTGTGTTCACACGGTGGAAAAATGAAGAGATCTCTACAGATGAAAATGTTATAGAAATATTAGAATGTGGTGAGATAGATAGATTAACACTGAAAAGAAAAGGGAGAAACTTTCTTGACATGGGAGTTTTACAGATGGTTAACTAACAGAATTGGAGTAGAATAAAGATCTGAAAGACCTTTTTGTAATCTGTTTTGCAATTATTACTGATAAATTTATTCTTATCATGATTAATATTGAATTTCTACTTAAAGCTAATTGTGTCCAGACAACATGCTGTTCAGATAGATATGGAATTTTTATGTGATATATAAAAATTAATTTTTTATATTTACATGACGGTAAAAAAAGAAAACCCCAATCTTCTTGCTTTGATATTCAAATTTCACAGCAAGTGACATTCAGCATTTATCTCTGCTTTTGGTTTGAAATGGGATTTTTTTCACATTATGGGGTCCAAGGAACTTCGAAGTGGGAACAAACAGAAAATGGTGTGCTAATGAAAGTCACTGCATCATCTCTTGTACTCTGAGCTGGGTCATTTCTACCCACATAGAATTTAATGTTAGATCAATACTTGAAATGCATGAATAAACAAGATGATTAAATAGAATCAAAAGGTTTGGGGATTTTAGAAATTTGCTACTTAATTCCGTATAGGGAACAACCTTGTGGAGCTTCAAAATACTCCATAAAATACAGTAATTTAGGAAGGGTGGAGGCTGAAAGAATTGGTGGAATTGATTTCTGTCTTAAAGAAGGACCAGGGGTGACATGATAGTGTTAAAATATCTCAGGGGCTGCCCCAAAGAAGAGGGAGTCAAGCTATTCTCCAAAGCACCTGAAGGCGGGACAAGAAGTAATAGATGGACACTCATCAAGGAGAGAAGCAACCCAGAACTAACGATAAATTTCTTGACAGTTAGAACAATTAATCAGTGAAACAACTTGCTCCAAAAGTTGTGGGTGCTCCAACATTGGAGGCTTTTAAGAAGAGATTGGACAAACATTTGTCTGAAATATGGTATAGGTTGGACTAGAAGACCTCCCAAGATTCCTTCCAACTCTTGTTATTCTTTGCCTGGAATTGGTTTCCTTTTCGCAGTCTAGCTTCTAAGCCCAAACCAGGTGCTGTCCATGCTGGGACATATAGTCCTCAACTTACAACCATTCATTTAGCAATGGCTTGAAGGTGCAGCCACATTGAAAAGAAGTGACTTCCAAATGGTCCTCACCCTTGTGACCATCACAGCATCATCATCAAAATTCAGGTGCTTGGCAACTGGTAGATATTCGTGGACAGTTGTAGCATCCTGAAATCACATCATCACATCTGCTCACCTTCCCAGCCGCTTTCCAACAAGCAAAATCGATGGGAAAACAACCGTGGCAAAAAAAATAAAAAATAAAAGTAGCAAAATCAGATGCAACTCAATTATTTTGCTTAACGACTGAAACTCTGTCCCTAATTGTGGGTGGTCCTAAGCTGAGGACTACCTATATTGTTACAGGCCCACTTAAGTTGCTCCACAATCGAAAGTGTCCAGCTGGTTTAATCTGGCTGCATCCGTTCAGGCCAAAATGTTGCTTTTGTCCACCAGAGGTCAGACGTCGTTAATTTATGGAAGGTATTTATTTATTTATTTTCCTGCCTCCCTTTTTGTAGAGAAATAATTTTAAAAAAAAGATCCGAGTCAATGAATCTGTGGGCATCAGCTATGGAGGACCTGAACGTCTGCAGGAGTGGAAGAGACATGAAGCATTTCTTTTTCACTTTTTCTAAACATAAAAGTTCTTTAACTCAGAAAATTAGGAGGCTGCAGAAAAAGCCTAAACTACTGTAGATTTTCCCCCATCTCCAGATACTGGCTGTTTCTATCCAGGTTACATAGAAACCCGTTGGATCATAGGGTGTTGCAATTCGCCGGCAGATGGTGCAGACACCAGTGGAGCTGGACAGTGAGGACGAAAGGGAACCAGTCCAGGAGTCTGGAGAGGACTCGGACGAGGGTCCTGCATCCGATGCAGAGATGGGGCCAGGACCATCTGGGAGTGGGGTGCTGATTCTGGAGCCTTTGGAGTCTGGCAGCAGCGAGGCAGAGGACCCAGGGGAGCCTGTTCCCAGTGTGTGTTTGTGCAGAGCTGCTAGAAGGCGACAGCAGCTGAGACAAAAGGGATGACTCGAGAGAAAGGCTGGGAGGTGATTGCCCCTCCCATAAGGGATAAAAGTCAGACCTCAATGACGAAAGCTTTGCAGGAAGCAAAGCAGTTCGATAGATTCCGAGTCCTCCTCGAAGCTCTGTGTACTCTGGTTGTTGTTTTTTCTGCTACTTCGGGTAGTTTGTGTTAAAATTAATTTGGATACTTCTGTTTTTGGCAGCATTCCCCAGGCGTGGGCTTATCTTGGGGAACTGTTTAAGATTGGTTCTGGCTGTGAATGAAAGCAATTCCCAGCGTTGCATGAAAACAGGTTTTGCTTTTAAAATAAGTTTGTGTTTAACTACATTTGACGAAGCCTGGGTCAGAACATAGGGACGTGCCATTCCCTGTGTCTTCAGATCAAAATAATCAAACCCACACACCTAGTTCAGGGGTGTCAAACCCCACAGGTTGCTTAGATCTGGCCCACAGGCACACACACACACACACACCAGAAATAGTGAAGGACTAACCTGCAGAGCCGCTGCCAGGGAAAACAGAGCTCAGGAAAGTCACATGTGGGTTATAGGAGGCCCTCTCAAGCACTAGTGGGATTCAAAAAAATTTACTACTGGTTCTGTGGGCGTGGCTTGGGCGTGGAGTGGCTTGGTAGGAGTGGCTTGGTGGGAGTGGCAGGAGAAGGTTACTGCAAAATCCTCATTCCCTCCCCACCTTTCTAACCATCTTTACCCTCAAACTAACCTCTATCGACCTCGCCCCATTCATAAGAGGCCTGTAAGGGACGTGCATAAGTGCACCATCGTGCCTACTGTCCCTGTCCTATTGTCCCCAATTATAAGTTCCTATTTCTTGTATTTAAACTTACGTTTATTCTTGTTTCTGTTATATTGTAAGCTCTTGACAAATAAAATAAATAAAATAAATATAATCCCATCCCCTCCCCACACCTGGGGAAAGGATACTGCAAAATCCCCATTTCCTCCCCACCCCACTGACCTGCTTTCCAGCTCCATTCTCCTGTGCAAGGCAACCAAAGGAGGCCCAGCCGATCAGCTGGGACTCAACGGGAGGCAGAGAATAGATATGGGGTTGGCGGGGCCACTCAGAGGTGGGATTTGCCGGTTCTCCGAACCACTCAAAATTTCCACTACTGGTTCTCCAGAACTGGTTAGAACCTGGCTGAATGCCACCTCTGCTCTGGAACGATTTCATCTCCTTTACTTGTACCCCAACTTTCATCCACGGGATTTAAAAGAAGCATTTTCTTTCTTGGCTCTTTTGTGATTCTACAACCGCCGAGGTTGAGCTGCCAGAATTCCCCTCCACCCTGTTATTCAGCCTTCCCACCTAACCTACCCACATTAGGACTAGAGCCATTCATTTTAGATTACAGGCAAAGCAGCCTCTCAAAGCAAAGCTCAGCTGGGGACAAAAGAAAGCTGCAAGAAAATTGCATCTTAAATTAGGAGTTGACCGGGAAGTAAATAATTCTCCCCAACATTAGATGCTATTAGCAAAATCCTTCTCATTATCAGACCCTAGCCTCTGCCTATCCTAGGTCTGTGGGAAGGATTCAATAGATGGACAAAAATACCAAATTGATCCTGAACATCTGGCTGACTGTGAAATGAAGTACATTCTTCTTCTTCTTCCTCCTCCTCCTCCTCCTCCTCTCCCTCTCCTCCTCCTTCTCCTCCTCCTCCTCCTCCTCCTCCTCCTCCTCCTCCTCCTTCATCTAATAGTAACAAGTGCCTTGGGTGCAATCCAACCAGAGCATCACAAACATCATCGGCATTGACAAATTTCCTATTGGTCAATTGCAAAAGGCAGCTTTACTCAGAATAGCTTACATCCTGCAACAATTTTGCATGCAAAAAAAGCCAAAAGGCGAGGGAAAATTCTACATCTTCCGTTTCTTCTCAGTTTAACTATTAAGGCCGTATTAATACTATTCTTCTCGTCTTTACTATCTTCTTTCTACTTATGACTATAATAACTTCGTTGCTTGTATCTTTATGATTGATATTGTTTATTTAGTTTCCTAGTATTATTTATGTTGATTCTATCACTATGTGTTGTATCTTATTAATTGCTAGCTCGATACCCATGGTTTGCTACGAAACTAGAAACTAGCGTCCTGTCAATGTGTGAGAAGAGTTGAGGGATGTTTGGAAACTGAAACAGTATTTGCTGTATGAGCAAGAAGGAGACAGCAAGGAGCCTGGGTGTGGCTTAGCTCAACTGTTCTGTACTAAAGCTGCTTGGTGCTATGAAACTGAAACTCCTCTCCTCTGCTTGTGTTTTGTATTTGGAAGAGATTTTTTTTCAGAGGGGGAGTAGAACTCCTTAGCATCACAGTGTGTTAATAATAATATACAAAATACTAATGTTCTGATGGTCATTTTGAAATATCCTTTCTTAGTGAGCCCCTAGAAGCCAGGAAGAACATGTGCCAAATTTCAAGTTTGTAGGCTTTACGGTTCTGGAGATTTTGTGATGATGTATTTCACATATATATATGTATTGTTCTGCACACATCATATATATATATATGATGAATGTATTTTTATGATGACTATGGCATAGCTTTTGTGTACAATGACAGCTTATGTATTGAAGACAAATTCATTATGTGTCTAATCACACTTGGCCAATAAAAAATTCTATTCTACTCTACTCTATTTTATTCTATTCTACTCTATATTCTATTCTACTCTACTCTACTCTACTCTACATTCTATTCTATTCTATTCTACTCTACTCTATTTTATTCTATTCTACTCTATATTCTATTCTACTCTACTCTATTCTATTCTACTCTATTCTATTCTACTCTATAGTCTATTCTATTCTAATCACGGTAATTTCTAATTTCTGCTATTTACTTTGATTTATTAATAAGCAGCCCTTTAATTAACCCATAAAAGGGGGCCTGCGAAGGTGATGGGGGAAAAATAATAATTTTTTAAAAACACTCCGTGCTTTTCTGGTGCCTGTACTTGCTTTGGATTGATTTCCCAACAATCGCTAATTCTATTATTCAGAGTGATTTCCCCACGGGTGGCCAGTTTATTTCTGTCATCAACCATCCGATGAAATCTTTAAACATGAAATATGAAGCTCGGGAGGGACAAATCGCAGCTCAGGCTAACAAGCCACCAAGCTTCCAGAGTTGGCTTGCGGAGTGTAATTTTGAAAGCGAGTGAAGTGAGCGTGTCACGTGGCAGGCTTTTGTGAGCGTGCATTAATGTCACTTTGACTCGGGTTGCCCATTGACAGTAAATTGACTTGTGCTAATAAGTGTGCAAAAGGAGAGAAGGGAACTGGGAGGAAGGAAAAGAGAGGGAGGGAAGGAGGGCGGCAGCCCGGGAAGGATTGATGGAGCCAATAAAAGAATATTGACTGGCAAACCGTGGTGTCTTGCTAGCCTTTAATTACACTGGCCCTCAATGGGAGTGTTTTAATGCAACTTTAGCATCAATTGCATTTCGAGGCCGAGGGCTGGGCTTTGCAGCCCGCGGTGCAAACGGCAAAGCCCAGGGTGCGTGGGCGGTTTGGAGCTCATGGCTATTGATTGCTTGGGACTCAGGCACCTGGCTTATAATTATTTCATTAAGCTGCTTAATGGTTATCAAATATGAGCCCTTGGATTGCTCTGTTGAGGACATATAATCAGTTGAAGTTGGGGCACTACTGCAGACTGGAGCTTTCACATAGACCAAGTTATCCCAACCTCAGTCGTATTTTTAAAAACTTGGGTGGACTACAGCTCCCAGAATACTCCAAACAGCAATTCTGGGGTGTTCTGGGAGTTGAAGTCCACCTATCTTTAGATGAGCGTCTGATCCAGTTCTACAGAGGAATTATTGAGTCTGTCATCTGCACCTCTATAACTGTCTGGTTTGGTTCTGCAACTCAACAGGACAGACACAGACTCCAGAGAGAAATTAGGACTGCAGAAAAAACAATTACTACCAACCCGCTTTCCACTGAAGACCTGTATACTGCAAGAGTCAAAAAGAGGGCTGTGAAAATATTTACACACCCCTCACATCCCAGACATAAACTGTTTTAACTCCTACCCTCAAAACGACGCTATAGAGCACTGCACACCAGAACAACTAGACACAAGGAGAGTTTTTTCTCCAACACCATCACTCTGCTAAACAAATAATTCCCTCAACACTGTCCAACTATTTACAAAGTCTGCACTACTATTACTATTAATCTTCTCATCATTCCTAATCACCCATCCCCTCCCATTTGTGACTGTATGACTGTAACCTTGTCACTTGTATCTTTACGATCTATATTGACTGTTTCCTAGTATGATTTGATTGCTTATTGTACCCTATGACTATCATTAAGGGTCGAACCTTATGATTCTCGACTCTCGACAAATGTATCTTTTCCTTTATGCACACTGAGAGCATTTGCACCAAGACAAATTCCTTGTGTGTCCAATCACCCCTGGCCAATAAAAGAATTCATTCTATCTATCTATCTATCTATCTATCTATCTATCTATCTATCTATCT
>NW_020769350.1:6380868-6469497 GCF_900518735.1 Pseudonaja textilis
GAATAGAATAGAATAGAATAGAATAGAATAGAGTAGAGTAGAGTAGAGTAGAGTAGAGTAGAATAGAATAGAATAGAATAGAATAGAATAGAATAGAATAGAATAGAATAGAATAGAATAGAATAGAATTCTTTATTGGCCAAGTGTGATTGGACACACAAGGAATTTGTCTTGGTGCAAATGCTCTCAGTGTACATAAAAGGAAAAGATACATTCCTCAAGAGTCAAGAATCATCAGGTACAACACTTAATAATAGTCGTAGGGTACAATAAGCGATCAAATCATACTAGGAAGCAGTCAATAAAAATCGTTAGGATACAAGCGACAAAGTTACAGTCATCCAGTCCCAAGTGGGAGGGGAGGGGTGTGAAAGATTGACGAGAAGGTTAATAGACTTTGTAAATAGTTGGACAGTGTTGGGGGAATTCGTGGTTTAGCAGAGGGATGGCAAAATTGAATTGGCAAAATCAAAATAAAAAAAAGTCTTAGCTTCTAGCTGCAATGGGGGAAGCCGCAGGTTTCCCGACTCGCTTCTCCCTCGCCCTCCCTCCCCCCGCAGGTGAAGACCTGGTTCCAGAACCGGCGGATGAAACACAAAAAGCAGCTACGGAAGAGCCAGGACGACGCCAAAGCGGCCGGGCCCGAAGGGGCGGACCTGACGCCCGGAGATCCGGAGCTGGACCCACCGGGTCAAGCTAGCGTCGCTTCGATCTCCGAGGCCCGTCCAAGCGGCCCCGCGCCGGCCTTCCTGCCGGAGGAGCCCGAAGACGAGGTGGACATCATCGAGGGTGGGGACCTCTGCGGGCCTCAGCACCTCATTTAGGGCGCTGGGGGGGCGGCGGGGGCGCGCCGAACGTCGGAACCGGAGCCGGTGGCCCAGGCCGAGAGGGAAGGCGAGCGAGCGGCCGCTCCGAAAGAGACTTCGGGGGTCCCAGCGGGATCGGGGCTCCCTCCTCTTCATCTTCCCTTCTCAGGGCGAGGGAGGTTGCTTTGTCAGCATGTCCCGCCCAATCCCCCCTCGAGGCCAGGAAAACGTGTCGTGTGAACGGGATTCGGGGTGGGGAGCGGGGTGTGGGGAAATGCGGGCTGAGGTTCAGAAAGATCCGAGGTTTTAGCCCCGCCGTTCCTTCTATCTCCCCTCTTCCACCCCCGCAACGTCCCAGTAAGAAACTGCAAAGACTGGAAAAAATCAACAACAACCCGCATCGCCACTTTGGGTTTGGGCTGGGTTTTGTGAACGGAGCCGGGAAAGGTCACACGGTTATTTTTCTCCTAGGACGCGTGCAAAGCCAGGACAGGTGAGGAAACATACCGGGTGGTTTCCCCACCTCCCCAACTCGCGCGAAAGTTGCCAGGTCGTTTCGAGTCAGAGGGTCGTCGGAACCAACGCGGGTGACCTGATTCTGCGCGTTTTTAATCCCCCAAATACAGATATACTCTTTCCCGAAAGCCTCCTTAAGATACGTGTTGGAAAAAAGAAACACAAGAAGGGGAGAGTGGTCGAGGCTGGGTGATTCAAGCGCTCGCGGAACCCCGTTTCTTTTGAACGGGCAGGGGGGGTGTTTAAAAGGGGTTTAAACGCGGGTCGAAATTTGTTCCTGGTTTGGGGTGGGTGGGTTTCTTTTTACAAATCAGGCGCGGGGGGGGCTAATTCTCACGAACCGCACTGGAGGAATCGACCGTCCTTCGGTCGGTTCACAAATCACCTTTTGAAGCCGAAGGAAAGTTTTGTCATCGGGAGGAAGATCGTGAGAACGGGAGCGGGGTGGGGGGTGGGGTGGGAAAGAAACACCCCATCACCAAAACGGAGCTGAGGGAAAAAGCCGGTCTTGAATTTGACCCGAGGCGAAATAAAATAAAAAAAAAACCCGTGGAAGAAGAATTCAAGAGGAGAACTGATCATTTGAAACCTCAATTTACCGGGATCAATCGGTGTTGGGTCTCTCTCTCTCTCTCTCTCTCTCTCTCTCTCTCTCTCTCTCTCTGTGTGTGTGTGTGTGTGTGTGTGTGTGTGCGTGTGTGTGTCCAATTCAAAGTGTGTCAAACGCCTTTTTGAAGGGAACCCAAAGGGAATCGGTGGTAGGAAAACGGCAAGCGCGAAATCTCCCGGCGCTTAAAAACTGGAACTGGTTGCTGTTGGACGTCTATGCCCGTTTTGGGGTTGTTTTTTGGGGGGGTTTTGGAGAGGAAGCCCCGTCGGTTTAAAGCGGGACAGGTTGGGCTGGAGTCCTTCCAGAAAAACCGGCCGCAGGTGGATGGCGCCTTGGCTGGAGGGGTGAATCCCGTGTACCAAAGTAGGGGAAGGGGAAGGGGTGGCCGTCCTTCTCCAAACCCGGCAGCTTGATTTTTTTAAAGAAATCAGTCCCGCTAGTCCAACAGGATCGTCTACTCGCTAAATCCGCCCCCCCAACCCCCCAAAATGAGGCACGTTCATCTGGATTATCCTGATCTCGTCTTTCTTAAAAACGGGTCCTAAATTTGCAAGGGGTCAGTGGACTTGGCCTGATGTGATTTGGTTTGGGAAGGGCGGGGGGTGGGGTGCGCTTTGGGTGCGTAAACCTCACGGCTGCTGTGATTTGGGTTGAAGGGCGAGAGTGACGTTTTGAATCCAGCCAAGTATGGCTTGTCGCTATCTATGGTGGAGCAGCTTCTGCCTTGGTACAAGGTGAGGACTGGATCGCTAGGTATGGATTGAAATGATCTCTCCCAATGATCTTACTCGTGCTTCTGATTATATTGACAAAATATTGATTCTAGAGAATATGGTGAGCTCAAGTGTTAGAATTTTCTTCCTTTTTTCTCTTTCTTTCTCCACCTCCTCCTCTTCTCTTCCCCTTCTTCCCCTCCTCCTCTTCTTCTCCTTTTCTTCTTCTTCCTCTTCTCTTCCCCTTCTTCCCCTCCTCCTCCTCTTCTTCTCCCTTTCTTCTTCTTCCGCCTCTTCTTCTCTTCCCCTCCTCTTCTACTTTTCTTCTCCTTTTCTTCTTCCTCCACCTCCTCCTCTTCCCCTTCTTCCCCTCTTCTTCTCCTTTTCTTCTTCTTCCTCTTCTTCTCTTCCCCTCCTCCTCCTCCTCTTCGTCTTTTCTTCTTCCTCTTCTCTTCCCCTTCTTCCCCTCCTCCTCTTCTTCTCCTTTTCTTCTTCTTCTTCTTCCTCTTCTTCTCTTCCCCTTCTTCCCCCCCCTCCTCCTCTTCTTCTCCCTCCTCCTCCTCCCTCTTCCTCCTCCCCCCTTGTGTATGGAAGAGATGAGGATGCAGCCAGTTACAAATCTGATGACCTTGCCAACTGATCGGTTATGATTAGCTAACTTGCAGACTATTTCTAGCGAGGAAAAAAACACTGAATTAAACTGTATTACGCCTTCAGTTCAGGTCCCTACACTCTAAAGTTGGCGCATGCTTTAAAAATTTATTGGAAGAAGTGCTTTGGGCTTTGGAGCAAGAATGTATGGTGCTTTAAGGCATCGATTCCTGGAATGAACGTAAACCTGAGAGCCAGTCAGATGTAGTGATTGAGGCACCAGGCTACAAACCTCCAGGAGGCTGTGAATTCTAGTTTCTCCACAGGTATGAAGTCTGCCGTTTGGGCCTTTGGCTGGTTTCTTTCTCTTAGCTCAAGGGGGAAGACTTCCCCAAAACCTTACCAAATAAACTCCACAGACTTGTTCAGGAATCCACTTGACTTGAAGGTATGCATGCACAAGAACGACACCCAGTGTTCCCGGTCAGCCTTTGGCTTGGTGTGATGCTGGCCTCAACACTGGTTCAATGGAAGTAAACAGATATTGTCTGTATCGAGTTGTTGTGAAACACTTCGATCCCTTACCACACTGTCCATATTGTACCCGAACAAACTTTTCCTTACTACAGGGCAATGTTTCTGATTGTCACCAACTTTCAAGATGTATGGACTTCAACTCCCAGAATTCCATGGCCAGCAGAAGCTATTAAATTACTAAGAGGGGATAGAGAAAGAAGCTACTTGTTTTTACACCCAGTTTGTGTTCCCACGAACTCCTTCTTGATAGACCTCGTCTCTTCGTGTCGTACTTCCTCATTCTTCTGTCAAACTTTTTCAACATGGTGTCTTCCACAAGTTTCGACAGTCACCCATCAATTTTAGGAAGAGGAAAACTCTGGAGGCCTCCGTGGTAGATGTAGCAATAGCACTTATATACCGCTTCACAGTGCTTCACGGCCCTCTCTAAGCGGTTTAACAGCCTCTTGCCCCCAACAATCTGGGTCCTCATTTTACTGACCTCAGAAGGATGGAAGGCTGAGTCAACCTTGAGCCCGTCAAGTTTGAACTGCTGCGGTGGGCAGAGTTAGTCTGCATTCTAACCACTGGGAAGGAAAAGGAAAAGGAAAAGGAAAAGGAAAAGGAAAAGGAAAAGGAAAGGAAGGAAGGAAGGAAGGAAGGAAGGAAGGAAGGAAGGAAGGAAGGAAGGAAGGAAGGAAAATAGCAATAGGACTCAGACTTATATACTGCTTCACGGTGCTTTCCAGCCCTCTCTAAGGGGTTTACCCAATTGCCCCCAACCATCTGGCTCCTCATTTTACCCACCATGGAAGGATGGAAGGCTGAGTCAACTGTGAGCTGGGCAGAATCAAACTGCTGCTCTGGGCAGAGTTAGTTTGCAATACTGCATTCTGACCACTGGGAAGGAAAGGAAGGAAGGAAGGAAAGAAAGAAGGAAGGAAAGGAAAATAGCAACAGCACTTAGACTTATATACTGCTTCACAGTCCTTTCCAGCCTCTCTAAGAGGTTTAACAGATTGTTGCCCCCAACAATCTGGGTCCTCATTTTACTGACCTTGGAAAGATGGAAGGCTGAGTCAACTTTGAGCACCAGTCCTGGCTGTGGGCAGAGTTAGACTGACATACTGTATTTTAACCACTGTGCCACCACGTAGAACGTCATAATATTGTAAAGTCCTGTTTGCATTTTTCTAAGTTCTACAAATGATGGCAACATCAATACTAAGTTCTGGTCTGAAGAGACATTGAAAAGAGGATTCAATTCCATCTGGTTTGTCTGGAGAGAAAAATACAGATTAGGCTTAATTATGCAGCTGAGAGTGTCGTATTTTTAGATCAATCCACTGTTATCCATTTAATTCATATTTCTAATGTTTGTTCTAGCTCTGCTCCAATTGTGGAATTTGTCTCTCGGTCCATTACTCTCAAGTCAGGGTCACCCTCATCTAACCAAAATTCCACACCTTTATATTCCAATATTTTCAGATTATCCTTTTCCCCGCAACCTATCCTGGCAGGAAAATCATAAAACGCATAGGATTTAAATCCTGATCCAATTTTTGGAGGGAGTAATATAAAATATATCAAAAGTTTAGCAGTCTGGATCCGAAGGTTTCTAACACAAATTCCTCTTCAAGTAAAAAGCGTTACCCCTAACTTTTTAAAGATTGTCCTGCCCTCCAGGTTGATACAGAAAGCATATCTGATCCTGGAGGTGAGCAATTAAGACATTAAGCATTGTCAAACACATGGCTATATTTGCATTTTATCCTAATAATAAGCCCATCAGCTCATTTTCAGGAGACTGAGGCTCCTTCAACTAAATCCTCTGATCAAAGCAAAAAAAAAAAAAAGCCACTTGCATATTTTTTAAAAAAATATCAGAGAAAGAAATGCTAATTTAGACCCTTTAATATATGATGGTAGGAGAGTCCTTCAATTACCTCAATTCTATAGCTCGGGGAAATAATAATAATAATAGGTACAAAGAGTCAGATTAGGAAGGTAGAAATACTCATTAAATCCAAAAGGTCCAGCATTCATTATTTCCAGCATCTGGGGCTAAACAGGCCCAGGGTTGCTCATCAAAGAGATATCCGTGCAAGTAATGGGTTAAATGGAGAATATAATCTAATTAAAATATTAGGCAATGAATAAACAGTTCTTTGATGATATCCCTCGAAAGGGTAGTATTAAAAAAAAAAAAATAGGTTCGCGAGCTTTGCAGGAAAAAGAATGGAAAACAACAAAGCTCATCAGAAATACTTCAAAGTCGTGCCTTTTCGGTCGCTTCGTTGCTATTTCTCCCGACAGAATCAGCACTGAAGATGGTTTTTAGTGCGCAATCTCGTTGGAAACGGTCTCAATCAAGGGTGTCCAATTTCACTGAGGGCCGCGTCAGGGTTTTGTTTGATATTGGGGGTGGGCGTGGCCAGGGTGGGCGTGGCCAGCTCGACATCACTTGTGTTGGGGGCACCTGTGGCGGCCTGAGTGCTCTGCCAGAGAAAATGGACTCCCAAGCTCCGTTTTTGGCTGCAAAAGCCTCCTGCAACACTCTGCCAGCGGAAATGACTCCCGAGCTCTGTTTTTGGCAGTGATGGCCTCCTGCAACCCTCTGCCAGTGAAAACGGAGCTCAGGAGGGCCCTCCTGAGCTCCATTTTCGCTGGCAGAGGCACTGCGGGCCAGTCCTTCGCTGTTTCCAGGGTGGCTAGATCTAAGCACCCCTTGGACGAATCCAGCCTCCAGGCCTTGAGTATGACACCCCTGCTCTAAACTAACGGCCAAACCAAGCATGTGCCGAGGAATTTTATCAATGTCTACCTGGTTGTAAGCTGGGCAGGGCAATGTACTAAACTTCTCTTAATGCAACCCAGCTAATCCTCGATTTACAACAGTGACCAAAGTTACAATGGCACTGGGAAAAAGGGGCATATGACCCTTTTTCACGCTTATGACCATTGCAACATCTCTACAGTTATATGACCAAAATTCAGATGCTTGGCAGACTCCTATTTAGGAAGTTCGCAGTGTCACAGAGTTAAGTAATCCCCCTTTTGCAACCTTCCGACAATCCAGGTCAAGGGGGAAACCAGATTCACTTAACAACTGGGTTGCTAACTTAACAGCTTCAGGGATTCACTTAACCTGTGCTGACCTGGGGCGTGGCACAAAGGCAACACAGTCAGACAATATGTAGGAGTCCCTTTATTAGCTCTAACTTTGCCCCCAATGTCCTGGTTACCTTCTGGGCTGGAGAAAAACTCTCCCAGGAACAGCCTTTGGCTGCAGAGAATCGAGTCCAAAATGTGGTCAATACAAACTGTAACTATAAGTCCAATCAAGGCAAAAAGGAAGTAATTAGTTTGGCAGGTCAGCAGAAGGAATTCCAGACGTGAAGGAATGGCAGTAATTCAATATGGTTGGGAAGACACCAGGAACACAGATAACCAAAGTCAACACAAGATAAACTCACGTTTGTTCCCAGCAGACACTGCTCTCAGTTTGCATCTCTTTTAAACTCTCTCCCAAGGTGTGCCTCATGAAGGGAATCAGGGCCCTCTCCTCCCCCGTAAGCCACACAACCCCTGCTGCTCCCTTCTCTGTTCCACCCTGCATGCCCTAGGATAAAGAGAAGGTGGGCCTGGGTCTTCCTCTGAATGCCCTCTCCCCTGCTCTGCCCAACTGGACTTTTCCCTTCCCCAGTTTCCTCCATAGCCAACGGAGCCACAATCCCACTCCCTGTCAGCTGTTCCTCTCGCTCCTCGGATTCAGACTCCGACAGGGACATGACACCGGTCCTTAAAACCATCAAAAGGGTTTTTTTTTGGAAAAGGATGCCCTGGAATGGAGGGAAAGGAAAGACAGAAAGATCACTTCTAGATCATCGTACACCCAATGTTTTAATTTATCAACAATAAAATGAAACAAAAATAAGTAAGGCTGAATGCAATGCAAGGAGAAAACATCCCAGATCTCGCAGAAGTTCATGAAACTCATCGTGGCGACGCTCGTCCTTTCGGACCACGGGTGAACACGGCAAGAAGAAAACGGGGGGAGCAGGAAGAGCGCGGCAGACCAGCGGAGGTCGATGGCAACGGCCCCATCAGACAATATGGAGCGTTTTGAATGCAGCCACCACCCGCTTCTCCTTCTCGTGCCTATTTTGCAGGGACTCCAGAGAGGAAATGGGAGGGAGGTTCTCTCCGTTTAAAGTCCGTGCCAGGTTTTTCTCCTCTTTGGTCTCTTGCTCCGACGATCTCGAGACAAAAAGCCGAGGCTTGGGAATTGTCTTGGCATATTCCAGGGCCTGCAGAAGCAAGGAAAGAAGGCCACAACGACTGGTCGTGAGAAACCTCTAAACCCGGATTAGAAAGAGACCATTTCCAAGGAAGAAGCGGTAGGTTCCTTCACATCAGCACCCCCACCATTTCTCCCTGTCCAGGTTCCGACTAACCGACCCAAGCAAAGCAGAACTCTGAGACTTGGCTCCTTCTCAAAGGTCATCTTTAATGAGTGCATCGGATCAGCACAGCGTCAACAGAAAACCAAATCTAAATCTTTCCCGCCAGTTTCAGTATAATTAAATTAGGAAATAACCCCCCCATCCCCAAACGTCACAGGTCATGTTGACCAATTGGGTCAATTCGCAGGCTCTTTAGGCACTCCTTCCTCAACCTTATCTGTTGCCAGTAGAGATGACCTTGATTCTCAAGAGAAAGCTCTCTGTTTTGTCTAGGTAGGCATTCCAACCTCCTTCCTCCCTTCCCCCTCTGTGTGGCAACTGAGGAACAGAAAGATGGCTGCGGCCAGGTTCAGTTCGAAGTTTCGCTTCCCCTATCTACACAACAACCCTCAAAAGATTTCCTTTCATCAAGATGAAATTCTTGATTTCAACTTGAAATAGGACCATGGGTAGAAAAAAAAGGAGGAGAGGGGAAATTTTTAAGAAGACATAAAACCAGGAAGTAAATAGAGACAAAGCGCATATAAAGAAGGAATAACAAAATTATTTGATTCTCCATATTCCCAGCAAGGGAAAGTTGATCACTTCTCTTCCTTTTCCCACAGATGAGATCACTGTAGGGGATACAAACCTCCACTCATCCATTTGGTAGGACTTCTTCTTTGTGAATCGTTATCCAATTGGCAATCTTTTGGTAGTGGTAGACTTGTTATGAAATCATGTTTGAAGGTACATATATGCCCCTTTCTGTCATAAATGAAAATCTGGCAAGATTTTTGCAATCTTGCCCCCTTAGGATTTCAACTACATAGGTTAAACAATCAAAGAACGGTTGCTGGAACTGGGTATGTGTAGTTTGATGCGAAGAAGGACTAGGGGTGACATGATAGCAAGGTTCCAATATCTGAGGGGCTGCCACAAAGGAGTCAAGCTATACTCCAAAGCATTTGAGGGCAGGACAAGAAGCAATGGGTGGAAATGAATGAAGCAACTTGGAACTAAGGAGAAATTTCCTGACAGAACAATTAATCAGTAGAACAACTTGCCTCCAGAAGTTTTAAATGCTCCAACACTGGACATTTTTAAGAAGAGATTGGATAACCATCTGTCTGAAATAGCATAAGGATTCCCTCCTAAGCAGGGGGTTGGACTAGAAGGCCTCCAAAGTCCCTTCCAATTCTGTTATTCTATTCGATTCTATCACGAGGGAGGAACTAACGTTTGGATCACCAACACTGATGATGAAGGCAACCCAAAACCCAGATGATTCATGTCAAGACAGAGAACCAGGCGCTTTCTGATTATCCAAGAGTAAGTTCGGTCTTGATCCTTGTTTCTCAACTGGCAACTTGAAGAAGGGTGGACTTCAACTCCCAGGATGCTGTTGGGGAATTCCGGGAGACGGACGTCCACACATCTTTGAGGTTACCAAGGCTGAGAAACACTGTTCCAGACAGTCTCCTGCTGGGCCACCTTGTCTTGCTAGTTCCTACCTTTTGCCTTGACACGTTTGATTTGTTCTCCGTTTTCGACTGAGGTTTCCGCGCGCTTGACATATTCTTCAGATTCTGTTCATTTACTTGCTTGGCATATACTTTTTGGTGTTTTATCTTTTCTGACTGTCAAAAAGGACAAAGAGGAGGAGTTCAGGGCTAAGCTGGAAAATGAGCCACTTAATGTATTTTATTTATTTAAAAAGCTGTTCGATTCGCATGGCCACCTATCTCAGGCCAGTGGAAAAGTTCACGGATGACTTTTAGAAGGAAACGTGGATGATGGAGGGGAGGATTCGAAACTCTCGCTAACAAAACAAGGCATGATTTTATGAGCTTATCTCATCTGAACTTCTTACAGGAAAAGGTAGCGTGTGAATATGATGATCCCTTAATTAGGCTGTTGTTTATTGTTAGCTTGATTGTCTGAGTTGGTAGGTCTTTCGATTGGGGTAGAGTCTAAAAAGACCAAAGCATCTTCTTCACCAGCAATCAACACCCAGATCATCATCATTATCTTTTAATGACCCCCAGAATCCCTTGCGGGGTGGAGCCTGGGTAACTGAATGGAGTGGAGTGATTATTGGCCGGATGCCACTCCTGTTGCCAGTGTGGAGTTATATTCAGCAGATATATTCTCAGTGTGCCCAGAGAGAGAAATAACTGCCTCTACCTAGGATCGAACTCACAGCCTCCTGATTGTGAGGCATGAGCTCCACCTCTAGGCCAATACACCACTCAATCACACACCCGGATCAGCAGAAATTAACACCAAAATTAACACAAGACCAACAATCAAACAGGAAACACTTCCCCAACTGGGGAACAACCACCTCAGACAAACAATCAAGCAATAAACAATAGCAATAAACATCAAACCACCACCAACAAACCCTACTCCCTTCTAGCACTGATGATATTACGCAGTTGGGTTCTGTAACGTCTGTAAGAAAAACAACCAAGCCCAGAGAGCACTAAGGACCTCACTGTTCAACCCTGAGCTACAAATCGTCTGTTCTATTGGTAAGTTGGAGATTTTACCTACCCTGTTTCCCTGAAAATATGACCAACCCTGAAAGTAAGCCCTAGCTTGATTTTCACATGCCCAATATATGCCCTACCCCCCAAAATAAGCCCTAATTAAGATCCCACCCACTCCAAAGTGCATGGCTAGGGTGGGGATGGGGGGGACTGGGGAGCTGCCCTACTACTTACCTTTGGACAGTTGTAGCCAGGCCTCGCACACCCCGACACCTGCCTCACCGGCCCATTTCTTCTGCAGCTGGCAAGGCTGGCAAGGCTTTCCCGAAGGCCTCTGTAGCTGATAACAAAGCTCCGGATCGATCCAGAGCTCTGTTATCGGCTGCAGAGGCCTTCAAGAAAGCCTCGCCAGCCACAGAAGAAGAATTTCCTGAAGGCCTCTGACAGCGAAAAGGATGCCAGGGGCGATGCACACAAGTGAGGTTAGTCAGTGGATAACCTCCCCTGAAAATAAGACCTGGTGCCTTTTTTTGGTGGCCCCCCAAAATATAAGACAGGGTCTTATTTTCGGAGAAACATGGTAGTTTCTCCTAACCTGCTCTCCAGCAGGATTGGGTGCTACAAAATCACCACCGTGATTTGCTAAAAACAATTGAGTGTAAGTTGAGTGATGTACAGTGCTGACCCTGTTGTGCCAGTCCCATGGGAAACACTGTGCATGTTTCCATTCATTCAAAGTCAAAGGAATCAAAATAAAAATGGAAGATTTGGGGAAAGGGCTTTTCTCCATCCTTTCTCAGCTAATCAGTTTCATCTTCTTTTTTGGACCAGATTAATGTCCGGTGTTTCCTAACAAGGCAATGATGCACATTCAGCTCTTCACAACTAGATTTTCTCGGTTGGGTTGACTTCCTTTTTTTAAAAAAAAAAAAATCCTTTTGTGATAAAGCCAGGACCATCTAAATTCCCCAGAACGGCTCAGCTGCATTAAAGCAACGCACCCTTGGACACACTAGAAGGGAATGGATTTGTGCATCCTGATCTGCAATTGGAATTCTCTGCAGGAGAACACAGACTAATGGATATGTTCTACCAAGGCTTAAAAAAACAAAAAAGCTACACCTTGGAAGCCTGATCTTCTCTGAATGCAGCCGGAAGTTTTCTGGACATTGATTTATTTATTTTGGTCGTGAAGGACAGAACCCAAGGGAGCTTGCCTTCAGAAGTTGTGAGAGCTTCATCCCTGGAAGCTTTCAAGAAGAGATTGGACTGCCATCTGTCAGAAATGGTGTAGGGTCTCCTGCTTGGGCAGGAAGTTGGACTAGATGACCTACAAGTCCCCTTCCAACTCTGTTAATCTCTTAAGGTCTGTTAAGACAGACTTCTCCAGGAGCATTAAATAAACTCTTAATCTTCCCAGCAATGTTACCTCCATACTGGAAAGTTCCCCAAGAGCAAGTTCTGAAATAATAGGTCTCTTCCGCTGACTGTCTCCTTGGTCAGCTATGTTTTTGAGCAAGGTAACTCAACTAATCAACAAGAGTAGAAACTCTGTTGTGAATGGACCCAGGATGTCATGCCCTTGTAAGAGTCGGACTCTGAGGGACAAGACAGGGAGTGAAGGTGTGGCTCCAGAGGTTGTGGAGGAGGCTGGGGAAGGGAAGAGGCCGGCTGGGCAGTCAGAGGAAGAACCAGGCCCATCCCCTCTTCATCCTTGGGAGGGAGGAATGGAGAAGGCAACAACTTGTCTTACGAGAGAGGAAGCGGCCATGATCCCCCTCATTGGTTGCAGCTGGGGAGAATAAGGTTAAAACACAGCATTGCCAGAAGCAAAGTGTGTTTTATTTTGAAGTTATCTTGGCTGGTGTCCTTCCAACAGACTGTGCCTTATGATCTCCTTGAAGTTGGTAATTACTTATCCTGGTCCGTTGTGGAATTTCCTTCACTGTAGTTTGTTTTAGGTTTTTATTTTACCTCTATCTGCTCATTAAGTTTGGGCTGTATTGCTTTCTTTTGAAGACTGTTTTTGAATATGTTTTATCTCCAACTGAGAATTATTGAACAGTGGGGCCAAGCTGGAAGATTTAAGGACATTTATTTACATTTGGGATTTTATTACGTTAGTGTTACACTCTGGGGCATCACACAGGAATGGATCCATCCTTCATCCAGGCACGTGCAACTTCCAGATGCTTTGGACTATATCTCTGACGATCCTTTATCTTTGGCTATGCTGAATAGGACTAATGAGATCTGAAGTCTAAAATATCTCAGGAATACCAGGTTGCCTTAGATCTACCTAAATTAGTAGTTGGGTGAACTCTGAAGATGTCCTCTCTTTTTCATCATTTCTGAATTTCTGGCCAATTAACTACATTGATTGAACCAACACTGTACCATTCTCCACTAATAGTATTAGAGATTGTGGCGTCCTTGGTGCCTTCTAAGCTTGATGGTTTTCTAGCAGACATTTCCTTGCCAAACCAAGTAGCATCATCAGTGCTATCAGTACTAGAGATTCTTTGTCCGTTCCCTTCTTGCTGACTTTAATTTGGTAACTCACTCAAAACTCTCCATTTGTTACTGTCAGCTTTGGAAGCCATATTTTACTTGGAAGTTTCGAAGCTGCCACATTTTAGTGCCTGGGAATTTGGGAGCGGGGTGGGGTGGGGATTACATAGAGTGGTTAGAAGATTAGACTCAACCAGAAGGGTCCCCAAACTTGGCAACTTTAAGACGTGTGGACTTCAACTCCCAGATTTCCCCAGCCAGCATAGCTGGCTAGAGAATTCTGGGAGTTGAAGTCCACACGTCTTAAAGGTGCCAAGTTTGGAGACCTCTGCTCAACAACATTCTTCTCATAAAGTCAAGGACAAGTTACCCCACACCTGGGAAGGAGTGTCTGGAGGAAGGTTTCCAGTTGGGAAGATGGTTGATCGGGCCACGTGATGGACTGGTGGGTGCAGGGGATGGGTTTGTGACTTTCAATTGGGAGGGGAAAACCGGGAACTCTCCGATTCGGGTTTTCCAAGATGTGCCAGTATGACTTCTTCAATGAATTCTTACTTGGATGGACTTTGTTTCTGAGTGGTGAAGGAAATGGGGAGTTCCATTGGAACGCTGACAGTAACGTTCTACAGGACAAACGCCGCTCAAGAAGAAGATATTCATAAATGCCATTCCTCTTACTTTTTCTTTGATGGTTTCATAGTCAGGTCCCAGGCCTCCAAGATTCACATCCATCTTCGTGTAACCTTTTGCCCTAGAGCCCTGAACAGAGAGGTAACGTCAAGTTTTGAAAGAAACAACGGGAGGCTGAGAAAGAATCAAACTATAGGACGAGAACCACACACACACACACACACACACACACACACACACACACACACACACAAAATACTGGGAGAGGAACATCACAGGAAGAACCAAGATCAAGGACCACTTAGACATAATGGGAAACTAGTTTTTCTACCCTAAGTGGAAATTCACACCCTTGCCTTCTCTTCTCGAGCTGCAAAAAGGAAATTGTTACTATTAAAGAAATTGCCTTTGTTTTTCCAGTAATCAAAAGTTCTCTGTGACTGAGGAAAACTTGGTGGTGCAGTGGTAAGAGTGCAGTACTGCAAGCTACTTCTGCTGCAGCCAGCTGCTTGCAATTTGGCAGTTCGAATCTCACCAGGCTCAAGGTTGACTCAGCCTTCCATCCTTCCGAGGTGGGTAAAATGAGGACCCAGATTGTTAGGGGCATTATACTGACTCTGTAAACTGCTTAGAGAGGGCTGTAAAAGCACTGTAAAGTGATATATAAGTTTACATGCTATTGCTATTACTATTGCTCTGATATCCTCTGTTTCTCACCTTTATTATTTTTTTACAAATAACTCAAGGAGATGAACATATCCCACATAATGTCTTCTTCCTATTTTTCCTACAACCACAACCTTGTGAGATAGGTTCAGCTGAGCGGGAGGGACTGGCCCAAACTCACTCCACTGGCTTTCACGTTATAAGGCTACAGTCACAGATTCTTACAAGCCTGCAAGTACGAAGCTCCCGCTGCCTGCTTTGCAGCCTGAGCAACAGCAGAGGGCGCCTTCTGAGCCTCTTTCTCAACTTGTTACACAGTTGAGGGCTACCCCACCTCTTATCTGATCATTCCCTGGGTAGCATTCTTTGCCCTGTCTGCCAAGGTCTTTTCCACACGCCACTCTGCCTGGTCTATGAAGGGAGAGAAATATATTTATGTTCACTGTTAATTCTGCAAAACCACTGAGAATCTGAAGCTCTTCCAATATTTTTTACTATGGGTTCTGTGGGTGTGGCTTGGTGGGGGTGGCATGGCTTGGTGGTCGTGGCAGGGGAAGGATACTGCAAAATCCCCATTCCCTCCCCATCCCACTAACCTGCTTTCCAGCTCTGTTCTCCTGTGCAGGGCAACCAAAGAAGACCCAGCCGATCAGCTGTGGGCATGGGTTGACAGGCATGGTGTTCTGTGGGTGTGGCTTGGTAGCTTGGTGGGCATGGCATGGCTTGTGGGGTGTGGCTTGGTGGGCGTGGCAAGGTAAGATTACTACAAAATCCCCATTCCGTCCCCATCCCACTAACCTGCTTTCCAGCTCCGTTCTCCTGGGCAGGGCAACCAAAGGAGACCCAGCCGATCAGCTGGGACTCAATGAGAGGCAGAGAAGACATGGGGGCGGGGCCAGTCAGAGGCGGGATTGGCCGGTTCTGCAAACTGCTCAAAATTCCCGCTACCGGTTCTCCAGAACGGGTCAAAACCGGCTGGAACCGGCTGAAGACCACCTCTGAAGCTCTTGCCAATCCACAAAGTCCTTATGGTTCTGCAACACTACTAAGAGGAAGATCGACACCCTTCCCCCCGCGCCCCGGGTTCCTCTCCTTGCTCACCTTCCGGTTCTCTTTCTTTCCTTTCCTTTCTTTTTGCTTTTCCATCTGAAGCAAGTAGCCCTCCGAATTGCTGCGGCTGAGAACGGGCTGGGCCTCTTCGCCGCTCTCCAGGTGGAGCTGTGAGTCGCTCTCCCCTCTCTGGATTATGGGGGGAAACATGCTAGCCAAATGATTCCTAGCAAGATGGTCATTTGCCAGCTGAGAGATTTCTCGATGGTGCCGTTCTGCTGCCTGGATGAGCTGCGCCGTTGGTGAGAGGCTTCTCTTCACCGGGTGAGGAGCGAGTGGCTGTGAGGACCTCAAGGAACAAGGGCAAGTAAAGAGGGGTGCCAGGAGAAGAGACACAAGAAGCAAGGACAAGGCACCGACTTTGGTGAGCAGCTTATAATGAGGTTCCCTGCAACCCAAATAACGCGACGGCGATGATGTTGTCACCAGACAAGTCCTCTCCTGCCACCTCTTCTCTAGCTTCCAGTCTATCTTTGGATTCTTGGCCTTTAAGACCTATGGACTTTTTAACTCCCAGAATTCTCCTGCCAGTCATGTTGGTTGGGGAATTTGGGGACAGGGAAGTCCACAAGTCTTAAAGTTGCTCGGGTTGGAGACCCCTGTCCCAACATCTTCCTGGGATCATTACTCAGGGAGCACCGCTCCCATAGTCAACCTCCTGAAGCTACCTGAGATGTCTCCATCCATTTCCTCTTCCTGCCTTGACACCCACAACTGTTCCCCAAACACCTGCATGGCCACCTCCCATCCATTCCTCCTCTCAGATTCTATGTTTTTTCCAGAAAGTCTTCGATATATTGACCTTGTCCAGAAAACCTTGGCTAAACGGACTGTCAACCCTGAAGCTGGCCTGGTTGAAGCCATTTTGGAGCTTCAGGGCTACCACCCTGGAGCTGAGGGATAGGGAGGGGGGATTAGAGATAGCTGAGGTTGTGCAGTCAAAACAAAATACGTTCTCTTGGGAAACAAGGACGTTCTCACCCCTGGCCGGAGGAAGGAGTAGTGATGTCACCAGACTATCAGACAGCCCCTTGATTGGACCATGGGACCTTGGAGGTCTTCTAGTCCAACCCCTGCTTAGGCAGGAAACCCTATACCATTTCAGACAAAGGGTTATCCAATCTCTTCTTAAAAACTTCCAGTGTTGCAGCATTTACAACTCATGGAGGCAAATTGTTTCACTGGTTAGGTTGTTCTAACTGTCAAGAAGTTTATCCTTAGTTCTAAGTTGCTTCTCTCCTTGATTAGTTTCCATCTGTCACTTCTTGTCCTGCCCTCAGGTGCTTTGGAGAATAGCTTGACTCCCTCTTCTTTGGGGCAGCCCTTGAGATATTGGAAGACTGTTATCATGTCACACCTCACACTTCTTTAGACATACCCAGTTCCAGCAACCGTTCTTTATATGTTTTAGCCTTCAGTCCCCTAATCATCTTTGTTGCTCTTCTCTGCACTCTTTCTAGAGTCTCAACCTCTTGTTTACATGTGACTGATTGTTTGGGGTTGGGGGGGGAAACTTTCACTTTTAATTAGGGGAAAACCGTGGGAAAATTCAGAGTCGGTTTTCACCAGATACGTGCCGAAATGATATATCCAATAAAGCTATTCTTTTGAGGAATCTACGCTGCCTCGGAGTTTTGCTTAGTATGGCTCTATTACTTGGACCCCTGACTTTGACCTTGGTTTAATGCAGGGGGGTCTTCAAACTCGACAGCTTTAAGACTTGCGGACTTCAACTCCCAGAATTCCTCCTCCAGTTATGTTAGCTCAGGAATTCTGGGCATTGAAGTCCACAAGCCTTAAACTGGCCAAGTTTGAAGACCGTTGGTTTAATAGGGTGGACCAATAAAACAAAGGAGGTGTCAACAGACCATTTGACCGAGTCCTTCTTAAAACAGTATTCATAAAACATTATCTTTACCCTGAGTAATCAAAAGCATAGTTGTTAGGGATCTCTTCTGTATAAACGTGCCAAGGTTTGCGAGATGCAACGGCTCCGTTTACCGGCTTTTTCTGGCCACCGTTGTGAGCGTACGAAAGGCACTTGTCCTCTAAGGGATTCCCGCATTGGCCATGAGGCTCCGAAACAGTACACCTGTAGAAGTACGGGTGATGGAATCCAGAGACGTTTTCAAGGCCGGCTTGGCACTTTTCACCCGCACATGGTGAAGGAAACCCTGGAAAGTTGTGGTAGGAACTCCGCTGAAGAGGCTTCCCAGCAAAGGTTACATTCGTGGCGTGTTGCTTGGCATGGTGCTGAAGAAGGTATGGAGCTCGGGCAGAGAACGGGCTGCTTTCACTGGCGGGATCGGCAACGGAAAAGCAGGCGGGTGGATATAACTCACAATGTAGAGCACCTCTGCTGTCCGGCTCCACCTCGGATGTTTCTCTGTAAGCACTGGAACCCGGACAGACATTCTCAAGTTCTAAGAGATTGTTACCACCGCTTGGCTGGCTTCTTAGTTCCACCTGGGATCCTAAGGGATGTCGGGTGGAACCCTTGCTGGAGGGGGTTATTTTCAGCCAGGCAGCTTGGCTGGAGTCCACGCCACCCGCCGGACACCTCGCAGACTGGTGAGCCTAGAATGAGTTAAATTGTAGGGGAAACTTAAGGTTCGGTTCTATGTTGGCTGGGTAAGAAGAACGTTGGGCGGCTTGGCGGCCCAACCAGGGGGAAGAGGGCAGTGGTGGGTTTCCAAATGGTTTCTTACCAGTTCTATGCGCGATTCTATGCACTGCATGATTCACGCCCGTGCAGAGGGCTCAGAGACCGACCTCTGTCAACGCTGGTAAGCTGAGCTTGGTGTTTAAGCTCAGCTGAGGCGTGGCAATCCACACTGCCATGCCAATCAGCTCAGCTAAAAAACAAGGGAATAGAGCAGGGGTGATGGCAGGTGGGTGGGGCCAAACAGAGGTGTTATTATTTGCCGGTTCTCCGAACTAGTCAAAATTCCCGCTACCAATTCTCCAGAACTGGTCCGAAACGGCTGAATGCCACCTCTGGAAGAAGGAAACCAGGGTTACACAAGAGGTGAGCGGCAGCTCACCACACACACACAGCTCAACGTATGGGAGTGGCAGGCTCAACTTGCGCAATGGGTCCTGGGTTTGCACCGGTTTGGTATCTAATTTTATGGCCAGGTCTGCGAACTGGCAAATCCCATCTCTGGCTGGCCCCTCCCCCACCCCCCGGAGTCCCCATGTGGCCTATTTTAGATCGCATGTAAGTGCAGGGCCTGTGTGGAGGCTGAGGGAGGGCAATAAACAGGCCTCGCTGAAGTTCTGGAGGGCTGGAAACGGACCTGTTTCTACCTCTGGAGAGCCTCTGGAGCCCGTGGCGGTCATTTTCGCCCTCCCAGAGTTCAAGGAAAGCCTCCAGAACCTGCGGAGGGCAAAACATGGGCCTACTAGAAGTTCCAGAAGATTCCAGAAGGTCCCGGAAGCCCCCCCCCTCCCCAGGCCTATTTTCGCTCCCAGGCCAGGGTGGTGAAGGAGGCCAACTAGGCCATGCCCAGCCTGGCCACGCCTACCCACCAACCAGGCAGAGAACCGGTAGCTAAATTTTTTTGAAGCCCACTCTTGTGTGAAAGTAGACTTTCTGCAAAGTAGCTGACATCATATACTTTGCTTAATTAGGAGGACTTAGGTTTAGGGGATTTTTGATACTAACCCTCAGAACATCTCTCCGACGCTAATAGGATTTTATTCTTGAAGGTGATTAAGAAATGCTTGCTTGATTTAGCTATTTAAGCTGAGAAGCTTGGTCTGCAAAGGAGAACATTCCTAGTGGAACAGCCTGTTTCTAACCAGGACTAAAATCAGGTGAATCTGAAACAGTGGAGACTCTCTAAACTAGCATCCCCCATCATCCTTTGGGGCACCAGGGCCCGGTTCCGAGGAGAGCTTTTTTATACAGACTGTAAAAGTTTTGCATACTGCCTGCGATACTACTGGATGGGCCTTCGCTTGTTTGTAGGGCCCAGTTTTTGGCATGCTATGGACCGGTACTGTAAAGTAAAGTTACTTGTAGAGTAAAACAGTGGAAAGAGCCATGGTGGCGCAGTGGTTAAAATGCAGTAAGCGAAAGGGTCCACTCGCACAGGTGTGCTAGTCGTTTCCGGCTCTAGTGGGCAGTGCTCACCTCCATTACAAAGCCAAAGAGCCAGCGCTGTCCAAAGACATCTCCATGGTCATGTTGTCGGCAGGACTAAACGCCGAAGGCGCATGGAACGCCTGGAACCTTCCCACCAAAATGGTCTCTATTTTTCTATTTGCATTTTTTACATCCTTTCGAACTGCTAGATTGGCAGAAGCTGGGACAAGTAACGGGAGCTCACTCCGTTATGCAGCGCTAGGGATTCAAACCGCCGAACTGCTGACTTTTCTGATTGACAAGCTCAGTATCTTAGCCACTGAGCCACGTTCCCCTAGAATGCAGTACTGCAGGACTAACTCACTGCTCACTGCCATCAGTTCAATCCTGACCGGCTCAAGGTAGATTCAGCCTTCCATTCTTCTGAGGTGCATAAAATGAGGACCCAGATTGTTTGAGGGCAAGAGGCTGACTCTGTAAACCACTTAAGAGAAGGCTGTAAAGCACTGTGAAGCAGTATATAAGTCTAAGTGCTAATGCTATCTTCCTTCCTTCCTTCCTTCCTTCCTTCCTTCCTTCCTTCCTTCCTTCCTTTCCTTCCTTCCCTTTCTTTCCCTTCCCTTCCCCTCCCTTTCCTTCACAGTGGTTAGAATGCAGTCTAACTCTGCCCACAGCAGCAGTTCGATCCTCACCGGCTCAAGGTTGACTCAGCCTTCCATCCTTCTGAGGTTGGTAAAATGAGGACCTGGATTGTCGGGGGCAAGAGGCTGACTCTGTAAACCACTTAAGAGAAGGCTGTAAAGCACTGTGAAGCGGTATATAATTCTAAGTGCTATTGCTTTTTTCCTTCCTCCCTCCCTCCCTTTCCTTTTTCAGGTGGTTAGAATGCAGTACTGCAGGCTACTTCTGCCCAAAGCCAGCAATTCAATCCTGACTGGTTCAAGGTCGACTCAGCCTTCCATCCTTCCAAGATGGGTAAAATGGAACCCGGATTGTTGGGGGCAAGAGGCTGCCTCTGTAAATCATTTAGAGAGGGCTTGAAAGCACTGTGAAGCTGTATATAAGTCTAAGGGCTATTGCTATTATACAATGATTTGATGTTGTAGTTTGATTCATCCAACCTACTAAGCTATTGTTCTACTCGTTCAGTTTTTGCTCAGCGTGTGAAGTCAACACAAGTGGAGGCGTAGGTTGTAGTCTTCGGCTTACTAGTACAATTGAGCCCAACATTTCTGTTGCTAAGTGAAAGAGAGTTGTGAAGTGAGGAGGTCGCAAAAGGGGAAATCACATGACCTTGGGACGCAGCAACGGTCGTAAGTACAAACCAATTGCCAAGTGTCTGAATTTTGATCACATGACCGTGGGACTGATACAAAGGTCGTAAGTGTGAAAAAAGAAATGGTCCTAAGTCACTTTTTTTCCAGTGCCGTTGTAACCTTGGATGGTCGCTAAATGAACCGTTGTAAGTCGAGGACTAGCTATGGATGGAAACCAGGATGTAAATCCCATCCAGCATGGTTTACTCAACGAGCCGTGGCTAAATCATCTCTTAGGAAAGAGGTACCAAAAATATTCGCCTGCCAATTATGAGGGCCCTTCCCATAATCAGAATGAGGTCAATTTTTTTCCAGCCGTTTAATTGCATTTTGGGGAGGTATCAAAAGACAAAACGGGTATCTTACGGCTTGCTGGGTTTGCAGGCTCCTTGTGATGACCCGGGGCGTGGTACAAAGGCAACACAGTCAAATAAGCAAGAAGAGTCCCTTTATTATCTCCAACTTTGCCCCCAGTGTCCAGGTTACCTTCGGCTGGAGAAAAGGCTCTCCCAGAAACAGTCTTTAAGTGGAGGAAATTCAGTCCGAAAACAAAGTACATACAAACAGTAACTAAAAATCCAAACAAACCACGCTGCAGTAGTTAACTTGACAGGGCAGGAGAAGGAATTGCAGACTTGAAAGACCAGCAAAACACACACAGTTGAGAAGATGCCAGGAACCCAGATAAGCCTCCACCACATAATTCACGATTTGCTTCCAACAGGTTGCTACGCGCAGCTTCCCTTCTTAAACACTGTGTTCCCAGCTGCAGCTAATGAAGGGAATCAGGGCCCTTTCCTCCCCATAAGCCACGCAACTCACTTTGCTCCCTTCTCCGTTCCTCCCTGCGTGCCCTAGGATGAAGAGGGGGTGGGCCTGGGTCTTCCTCTGAATCCCCTCTGCCTTGCTCTACCTCTCCCCTGCCCTGCCCAGCCAGACTTTGCCCTTCTCCAATTTCTTCCACAGCCAACAGAGCCACACTCCCACTCCTTGTCAGCTGCTCAGCCTCCCCTTCCAAATCAGATTCCAACAGGGGCATGACACTCCTACTGCACTCCTCAACATGCCAAAATTGACCCTGCAAAAAGTAGGGTTTGTTCCTACTTATTTTTGGAGTGAAGTCCTCAACCCACCATCTAACGTTTGGCACCAACTTATTTGAACCAACCGAAGGCAAGAGTTGTTTTCTGTGAAAAACAAAAGCGGCCCTTGAACTTTGAGGCACTTGTCTCTTAGGAGCGTATATGGAAGGTAGACGAAGTCATTTACTTGGGTCTTGATTATGGTAGCAACTTCTAGCCCCCCTCTTCAACTTTGACCTCTGTCTAAGTTATAATTGGTGTCTCGCGGTACGCTATATTTTCTGAAGAGCAACGTTTGTGAGATTATGGGCTCATCTTCCTTACAGACATCAGAAGCGGAAAACCTTTGCTTCACGGAGGAAAAAAAAAAAAAAAGCAAATTAGATTTTATTCGAACAGAACAAATGAAGGGCAGGCTTGGTTAAGTGGTCCGTCTCTTTAAGCCAGAGGACCATTCACTGGCTGCTTTCCTCTCGGCACAATGCTTCAGAACAACAGTTAAGCTGGGGGGGGGGAGGAGGGGGGGAGTGGGGGGTAGAAACTCAGCCTCAGAAGGTATTCCCTTAATTGCAACTTCTTGCATGAATAGAACCGTACCGGGACTTAACAAGAAAAGAACATGGTTGCTATGTTCCTTCTGATCCCTTGCCATAGGTCATCGCATGGGCGCGTGCAATGACCTGGGACATAGCATGAAAGCAACGCAGCCAGAGAACAGAGTACACAGTTTATTGCTCCAACTTTGCTCCCACCCCCCAAATGTCCCCACGTTTACTGCAAGTCGTGGAGCAAAGTTCTCACACGCACCTTCGACAGCCTCTGGCGGTGAGTAATCCAGCAAGCAAGGTTTGCAAACCCGTAACCGGGGCCAGCAGTCCAGGAATCGAAGTTTGCAAAGCGGTAACCAGTCCAATAAGCAAGGTTTGCCAAAACAATAACCGGAAAGGTAGGGCTCGGATATGGCTCTAGAATGTATAGATCAAATCCTTCAGCCTGATCTTCCACCCCAGCGGCTGGTCTGCTGGATCAATTTCTATCCAAGATGAACTTATTAACAGATTTGGAAGGGACGTTGTAGGTCATCTAGTCCAACCCCATCCCCGCCCTAGCAGGAGACCCTACACCAGGGATGGCGAACCTTTTTGGCACCGAGTGCCCAAACTGGAAAATGTGTGCATGCGTGTACATGTCCGTGTGCTGGAATGCCAGAAACCTGAAAACCGGCTGGCTGATGCACGCATGCCTGTTTTGGGGCCGTTTTCAGGCATTTGGGGGCCATTTTCACACCATTTGCCAGGCCGTTTTCAGGTTGTTTTTAGGCCAAAAATGGCCCAGAAAAAGGCCTGAAAACAGCCCAGAAACAGCCCACAAAATGGTCTGAAAACAGCCCAGAAATGAGTCTGAAACTGGCCAAGAAAATAGCCTGAAATGGCACAGAAAACAGCCCAGACAATGGCCTGAAAACAGCCTGAAAAAGGCCCAGAAAACAGCCTGAAAATGGCCCAGAAAACAGCCCAGAAATGGCTCAGAAAAGGGTCTGAAAATGGCCAAGAAAACAGCATGAAAAAGGCCCAGAAAACAGCCTGAAAATGCCACAGAAAACAGCCCAGAAATGGGTCTGAAAACAGGTCAGAAAACGGCCTGTTTTTTCGCCATTTTTCAGACTGTTTTCAGGCACTCCACCCATGAAGACCAGCTGGCTGGCACCAGAAACCAGAAGACCAGCTGGTGACGCCACACATGCCCACAGAGAGGGCTTTGCGTGCCACCTCTGGCACCTATGCCATAGGTTTGCCATCATGGCCCTACACCATTTCTGACCGGTGACAGACCAGTCTCTTCTTGAAAGCCTCCAGGGATGAAGCTCCCACAACGTCCGAAGGCAGCTTCTGTTCCATCGGTTGATTGTTCTCATTGTCAGAAATTTCCTCCTTATTTCCAGGTTGAATCTCTCCTTGTCCAGTTTCCATCCATTATTCCTTGTCTGGCCTTTGGGTGCCTTGGAAAACAGGTTGATCCTCTCCTCCTCTCTATGGCAGCCTCTCAAATATTGGAAGACTGCTATCATGTCTCCCCTGGTCCTTCTCTTCTTCCTGCAACCGGCCCTTGGAAAGCACCATCAAAACTGAAAGAGATGTTGAATTCTGGGGTTTTTTTAAAAAATTTTTTTTTGAAGTTAAAGCTTTATCAGCTTCCCGTTAAGGCCTCAGGTGCTCCTCCTCACAAGGTGAGATGGGGTAGACACAAAGCCGTCCACGGTCCATTTAATCTTTGCCCGCACTGGCCGCCTCCATTTCATCTGGCTTTCTCACCAGGCCTTCTTTGTTAACCACACCCGGCGTTCGGGTCGGAGAATATGCACTCAGAGTAACTGCTTAATGGTACTTATTAAAGTCATGTCCAGAGCAGAATGGTTCGGTGAAAGGCTTAACCCCGGGGTACCCTTGATTCCAGGTGGCAAGACGATAACTTGTTAGCCGGGCCTTTTATACTAGTGATTAATGTTTGTGTGTAGTGACTCTTATTCCGGACTCCTGAGTTTCCAGCAGCCGTGGGGAGTTAGGCCATTATTGCGCTGCTTGGATGGATCAAGTGATGGGTAAAATAACATTTTAAGGAGAAACTTCCTAATGGTGAGGACAATTAACCAGTGGAACAGAAGTTGCCTTCAGAAACCGTAGGCGCTCCATCACAAGAGGTTTTTAAGAAGAGACTGGAGAGTCGCTTGTCTGAATTGGTATAGGTTCTCCCAGGGGCGGGATTCAATTTTTTTAACAACCGGTTCTGTCAGCGTGGCTTAGTTGGTGGATGTGGCTTGGTGGTCATGTGACTGGCTGGGCGTGGCCAACTCAACATCAGTCACATCGAGGCACACATCTCCTCGCCTGGCCTCTCGTGACTGTGGGGATGCTGCAATAGTCGTAAGTGTGAAAAAGGGTCATAAGTCACTTTTTCCAGGGCCATTGTAACTTTGAATGGTCACTCCACACAAGCAAAGGACCAGCAAAGGAGTGGAAAAAAAAACTCCAGAGATGTTCCTGAGACAGGAAGTCTAGTCCTGCCAAGAATGTAATAACAGAGAGGCAGTTTCTGTAAGCAACACCAGAATGTTTCCTTCCTGCCTTCCTTACAGGATTAGCCCAGTAATTTCTTCTAACAACCGGTTCTCCAAGCTGCTTAGAATGTTAACCGGTTCTAGTGAACAGACGTGAACCGGTAGAATCCCACCCCTGGGTTCTCCTGCCTGAGCAGGGGCCTGGACTGTTCATCTGCCTCGCTGATGGAGGCTCGGGAGTCGGCACATAACTCCCAGACGGCCCTGGCCCCATCTCTGTGTTGGACGCAGATCCTTCGTCCAGGTCCTCCCCAGACTCCAGCACTGGCCCAGGTTCCTCCCCACTGTCCGACTCTGCTGCCAGCTCCGCAGGCCGCGCCGGGGGACCACAACAGCTTGCAGTGTCCCGGGGTCAAATGTATCCGCTTTTGTGACCTCCTGACCAGCAAAATCAATGGGAAATCCAGGTTCCCTTAAGAGCCGTGCCATTCACTTAACAAATGCGAGGATTCATTTAACAACGGCGGCAAAAAAGGGTCATAAAAAGGGGGGCAAAAACTCCCTTGACCAACGGAAGCTCCCCTGAAACCGAGCAAAATTCAACACTTGCAACTTTTAGTGGCTGTGTACAGGCCTGGAAACACACCCTCCGTGCCGAGTTGCGTTGATCCAAATCTTAATTAGCGACCGAGCCGATCGGTTGCCATGCAGAGGGAAGCAAAAAACAACAAACCATGAAGAAGATTTGAACTTTTCCAAGGAGAGGCTTTACCGTCAGGGGAGAAAAAGAAAGAAAGAGGGGAAAAAAAATTGGCTTGTGTTCACGCGCAACTCAGCTGTGGTCTCCGCCTGATAGGGTAGAACATGCTTCTGCATTAGCTCTTTGAAAAGAAAGGAACGGGGCCACAACTCCGACCTGCAATTTTGTTTCTGCGCCCCCCTTTTCCGAACTGTTCTATTAATGCCAATCAAATTGAGAAAATGATCAAATGAGATTGCATTTTGAGCATCGTAAGCTGTGTAATGTCTCTTCTATTAGGCCCGTAATTGCTTCCCTGCTGGGGTAAAAAAAAAAAAAAGGAGAAGAAGGAGAAGGAGAAGACGACAACAAAGGCCTACAATCATGAGATGTCATTATCCTCGGACCAGCAAACCGGCCTTTGCAAAAAAAAAAAAAAACTTCAAAGGCTCCGGGGTTCTTGAATTGCATTTGGCTGCTATTGTGGAAGCCCGGGCAATCTTGATGTGGTGTTTACACGGAGGTAAGGCGCAGTGGCAGAGAAAGCCCTGAGTGCCTTAGTCTAGAGCCATTAAAAAAATTGTACATTATGTTTCTGGCTTTGAAGTAAAGAGAGATGGAGGAAGGGGTTTTTTTTTTTTTTAAGGGAAGCAACCGGGCAGGAGCGCAGCTGAGCGAGAGAGACGGGAGGCAGGCTCCTTTCTATCAAAGGAGCTCATCGTCCTCGGATTTCTCGGAGAATCAAGGCAATTCCTGCCCGGGGTCGGGAAAAAAAGAAACCGATGCTTGAGAAAATGCGCCGGGAATTAACGCGGGGGGAAACATTCAACTTCCAACCGGGTTTAGGCTATCGAGCGCAGGTG
Source organism: Pseudonaja textilis (assembly GCF_900518735.1). The sequence goes on from NW_020769350.1 coordinate 6,407,623, forward strand.
TGTGCACCCATTTAAGGACGGGCCTTGCAGCCGTCATAATGGAGAGCGTTAATAGAAAGCTCGTCCGTCCCCTCCGTCTCCCCGAAGGCTGAAAGAGGCTTCGGCCGAATGCTGCTTTGTGCCGCCGAGAGGCGTCAGGTGGAAAGGTGCTTAGTAGGTTCTCCCTTCTCTGCTCCTCAGGTACGAACCCTGGCTGGCTGCCCCCTCCCCACCCACCCACCCACCCCCCAAAAAATCCATGGAAAACCAGGAGGCTACACAAGACACCGGCTTCTATCTGAATCCCGATTTCCACCCAAAATGCCACCGGCTCCCTAAAGGTTCCCAAACGGTTCTTTTGAAATTAAAAATAGAAAGTGACTATGGTCCCCGTTTTGGGTGGAAGGAGCATTTCTAGCCAAGGGCAACCGACTAAAATGTAAGAAAATATAAAATATAAGAAAGTGGGTGGGTGGTAGGGAAAGGGCAACCTCACTCACTAATTTATTTATATTTTATTTTATTTTATTTATTACATTTTTGTGCCGCCCATCTCCCCTGTAAAGTGCCTGTGGGCAGCAATAGTGTGTTATATTTTTATCCTGCCTTTATTATTTTATAAGTAACTCAAGACTGACTTCCTTCTTCCTTCCTTCCTTCTTTCCTTCCAAATTTTCTTGCTCCCTTTTCCCTAATCATTTTAACCATTCAGCAATCCATTTCCTTTCTTGTTTTCCTTCCTTCCATCATCTCCCTCTTTCTTTCCTTTTTTCTCTTTTTCTTTCTCTCCTTCCTTCCTTTTTCTTCCTTCCTTCCTTTTCCTTCCTTCCTTCCTTCCTTCCTCCTTCCCTCCCTCCCTCCCCCCTCTCTTTCTTTCTTTTTTCTCTCTGTCTCTTTTCTTCCTTCCTTTTTCTTCCTTCTTTCCTTCCTCTTTGTTCCTTTTCCTGAATTTGAATTTTTTGATGGTCTATTTTGTTACTAAGAAGGGTCTCTCAAACTCAACTTTTAGGTGAGGATACCTATCACGCACTCTCCACATAAACGAGATTTTTGGAATTTTAAGTTGGGGGAAGAAGTTGTCAGCTTCCCACGAGCCATACCTGCCAGCCTGCTCAGGGTTTACTGTGATTTCACTATTACTAGCATTAAGGAAAAACAAACCATCCATAGCTGTATTAACAGCACAACCTCCCTGGCTTTATCTCAGGATGTAAGATTAAAAGGTTAGCTGATACCGTGAAGGAGACTGGTCACACATTTTACCTGGAAAATAAGTGTGAATATTGGAAAGACTGCTATGAACACTCATAAACGGGTTCCCTACAAAAAAAACACACCCATTTACAATAAAGCAAACCGATAAATAAATAAGGGAATACGGTGGCTCAGTGGCTAAGATGCTGACCTTGTCGATCAGAAAGGTCGACAGTTCGGTGGTTCGAATCCCTAGCACCGTGTAACGGAATGAGCTCCTGTTACTTGTCCCAGCTTCTGCCAACCTAGCAGTTCGAAAGCATGTAAAAAGTGCAAGTAGAAAAATAGGTACCACTTTGGTGGGAACAGCGTTCCATGCGCCTTATCGGCATTTGGTCATGCCGGCCACATGACCACGGAGACGTCTTCGGACAGCGCTGGCTCTTTGGGTTTGTAACAGAGATGAGCACCGCCCCGCTAGAGCCCGAAATGACTAGCGCATATGTGCTACGGGATCCTTGAGGTTTAAACCGATACAATCTTACTTTCCCAGTTCTGACTTCCGAGATCCTCCTTCTTCGCCCCGCCCACTCCCCAACTCCGGGAGCTAAATTTGATTTTTGACTTTGCACAAAATCTAAAACGCTCCTGGGCCATAGCCACTTCCCCACACCGCCGCCGCCATTTTTATTTTCGAGCCTACAGGACCCAGAAGTGTTCTGGTCAAATAAAAGGCAGCTAACGTTCCACTTTGCAGGATGCACGTTTCCCCTGTTCCCTTTTCTAACGAAAGCAGCCTTGCAACGATTACCTTCTCTTCAGAGCTTTCTCCTCTCTGGTTTTTGCCATGGAGCCGAAGGTAGGAATTGTTCGGCTGGGCTGCTAATCCCAGCGTGTATTTGTTTTTCTCGATGAAGTCTTTTTCGGGCCTCGGTTTTGGTTCCTTGAACCGGACCCTGCAGCCGGAGCTGGCCAAACTGTCATTGCTGTCATAGTGATGGACAAAGCCTGCTTTTCTTCCTTTCTTCTCCAGACTGGAAGTTCTGTCTCTACCATCTCCAGGTCCATCACTGGAAGGGTTCCAGAGTTCTCCAGCACCTGCTGATGAGACATGTTGAGGACTTTCCTGCAATGGGGAGCGTTTGGAGAGCATCCCGTCCTGGGAAGGAGAGCAGGCCAGATCGAGGGAAGTCAAGCTGAAGTTTTCCAGTTCTTCCCGATGGGAATCCTCTAACTTGAGAAAGCTTCTTCCTCCTGGACTGTCTTTCCAGTTTGGATTATAGCGCAGCTCGGAGTACTTGTCCACGACGCCTTCCTGAGCGCTAAAAAGAAAGCAAGAGGCTAAGGAAGAAATTTAAAAGTTGGCCAAGAGAGTCGCGGTTTATATAAAGACATTCAAAATCTTATCTCCTTAGACATCCCAGAATAATTCATGTTGAAAGTCGCCCAGAGTTGCCTTGTGGTGAGATGGGTGGCAACCAAATGTGAATAGAATAGAATAGAGAATAGAATAAAATATAGAATATAGAATAGAATATAGAATAGATTAGAATATAGATTAGAATATAGAATAGAATATAGAATAGAATATAGAATAGAATATAAAATATAGATTAGAATATAGAATAGAATATAGAATAAATTAGAATATAGAATAGAATATAGATTAGAATATAGAATATAATAGAATATAGATTAGAATAGAGAATAGAGAATAGAATAAAATATAGAATATAGAATAGATTAGAATATAGAATAGAATAGAATATAGAATAGAATATAGATTAGAATATAGAATAGAATATAAAATATAGATTAGAATATAGAATAGAATATAGAATAAATTAGAATATAGAATAGAATATAGAATATATATTAGAATAAAATATAGAATGTAGAATAGAATATAGAATAAATTAGAATATAGAATAGAATATAGAATAGAATACAGATTAGAATATAGAATAGAATACAGAATAGAATATAGAATAGAATAAAATATAGAATATAGAATAGAATAGGAAGGGACCTTGGAGGTCTTCTAGTCCAGCCCCCTGCTCAAGCAGGAGACCCATCTCAGACAAGCGACTGTCTAGTTTCTTTAAAAAAAACTCCAGTGATGGAGCACCCGTGATTTCTGAAGGCAACTTCTGTTCCACTGGTGAATTGTCCTCACTATTGCTAAAACTTCTCCTTAATTCCAGGTTGCTTCTCTCTTTGGTTAGTTTCCATCCGTTGCTTCTTGTCCTGCCTTCTGCGGCTTTGGAAAATAAGTTGACCCCCCCCTTCCCCTTTTCTTTGTGGCAGCCCCTCAAATACTGGAAATTTAAAAAATTATAAATAGTAATAATTCATGCGATTTAGGAGAGATTCAAGGATGCTTATTCAAGGGAGGCGAAACTGTGCTATTTGTTTGTCCTGATTAGAATACACTTTATAGATTAGTCCACCATGTACGACCTTGATCCGAATTTCCCTTGCTAAGCCAGGCGGTTGTTAAAGGGAGTCACGCCTGATTTTACAACCTTTGTTTAAACCATGGTTGTTAAACTAGTCATTGCAGTTAGATAGATGGATGGATAGATGATAGAGATAGAGAGACAGATAGGTAGAGATGATAAATATAGATAGATAGATAAGATAGATAATAGATAGAAGATAGATAGAGGTAGATAGATAAATAGACAGGGACGCGGTGGCTCAGTGGGTAAGACGCTGAGCTTGTTGATCCGAAAGGTCAGCAGTTCGGCGGTTCAAATCCCTAGTGCCATGTAATGGGTTGAGCTGCAGTAAGACTGGGTAGCCAATAAATTTAATAAATAAATAAATTGTACCCAATAAGTTCTGAAGAATTGAGAAAGATGACTTAAGCTCTTAAGGTTTGGCAGTCAAACCACGAAATCTTTCATTTTTCAAGGCCAATCAGGTTAATAAGCGCTTTTTTTTTTTCTTTTAAAAACTAAATCCCATACTCTAGATTAAAAAAGAGGCTCGGGGATATACCAGTGTTTCCTAGGGCCCCAAATGACTGTAAATAGGGTGACTGTTTTGTAAAGGGACACAGTGGCTCAGGGGCTAAGACGCTGAGCTTGTCGATCAGAAAAGTCAGCAGGTTGGCGGTTCAAACCCCTAGCACCGGAAAGTGTGCTGGAGTGAATTCCCGTTCCTTGTCCCAGCATCTGCCAACCTAGCAATTCGAAAGCACGTAAAAATGCAAGTAGAAAAAAAAAAATAGGGACCCCTTTGGTGGGAAGGGAACAGCGCTCCGTGCACCTTCGAAGGTGTTTAGTCATCATGCCGGCCACATGACTACGGAGACGTCTTCGGACAGCGCTAGCTCTTCTTTGGCTTTGTAAACAGAAGTGAGCACCGTCCCCCAGAGCCGGAAACGCCTAGCACATATGTGTGAGGGGAACCTTTACCTTTACCTAGATAGACAGATAGAGATGATATAGATGACAGATAAGATAGAAGATATAGATAAATATAGAGATGATATACAGTAGATAAATGATATATGATATCTAGATGATAGACAGATAGACAGATAGATAGATAGATAGATAGATACATACATACATACATACATACATACATACATACATAGGAGATGATAGATAGACAGATAGATATAATGCATTAGACTAGTTAGCCTGATGATAGATAGACAGATAGATATAATGCATTAGACTAGTTAGCCTTAATGGACTCCATCTGAATTAGCAGCATGCTAATTTGGAAATGCATCAAATTAAATTTTCCCTGAATGGCAAGTCCAGGATCCTTCCTGCCTGATCTCCCCAACGCAGGCCCAGCTCTTCACCCAATTAACATCCTTTCCTGCTTGCGATAAAAACCATTCAAAAGCTCCCCACTCTGCTCGCCGGAGAAGCATATGGGAAGCGGGCTGTTCATAATGAGTCCCCTTTTCTCTCTTTGCGATGTTTGTCTCCAAGCAGGGCATTAAATGGGACATGTTTATCATTTTTCAATTCGGGCTTAATTTAATCCTTTGAAAACCGCCATTATTTGGCATTTATGCGGCATTGACGCTCCAATGAGCATAACAAATCCAATTTTCTATCTGCACAGAAAAGGAAAGTTAATGCAGCTCTCGGAACAAGTGAGGAATGTTTTAATTTTGCACTTAGGCAGTTATTGAATAAAAAGAGACCTCTGCAAATCCTCCCCCCGCCCTGCAAATCCTTCAAAATAATAATGTTTTCCAGAGTGATATAGTCTAAGATCTCTTGAACATGGCAGACCCTCTGTATATTATTTGAAATCAATGAAATTTATAGCCATTAACTCGCCACTTATTCTGCTAACGGCTTCTAAAATGATTATACCTGCATTTTTTTCCCCCCCCACTCTCCTACCCGAGGATGAAGCAAACGCTCGCTGTGAGAGTGGCACACGATGAAAAACAAGAGAATAACATCAATACAAAAGCAGGATTAAATATAAGGTGGGTGTACGGATCATTGAATTAAAACACAACTCAGTAAAACCATATGCCTGGTGTTACAAAGGTTCAGAAGTAGCCAAACAGACAACCAATTAAATATGAGCCGATGCAATATTAAGGTGCATTCATCGAGGGGTTTAATCAAGATCACGTGAGGTACTAATACCATTCTGTAAAGCCTCAGTAAAACCACACCTAGAGTACTGCATCCAGTTTTGGTCACCACACTATAGAAAAAAAAAACATTGAGACTCTAGAAAGAGTACAGAGAAGAGCAACCAGGATGATTAGGGGACTGGAGACTAAAACATATGAAGAACGGTTTCAGGAACTGGCCATGGCTAGTCTAGGAAAGAGAAGGATCAGGGGAGACACGATAGCATCTTCCAGTATTTGAGGGGCTGCCCCAGAGAGGAGGAAGGGGTCAAGCTATTTTCCAAAGCACCCAAAGGCTAGACAAGGAATAATGGATGGAAACTGATCAAGGAGAGATTCAACCTGGAAATAAGAATTTTTCTAACAGAATAATCAACCCATGGAATAGAAGTTGCCTTCAGACGTTGTGGGAACTTCGTCCCTGGAGGCTTTCAAGACGACACTGGACTGCCACTTGTCAGAAATGATGTAGGGTCTTCCTGCTTGGGCAGGGGGTCAGACTAGACGACCTACAAGGTCCCTTCCAACTCTGTTTATCAATATCAGATGGTGGGGCTCGGAGTTTTATTCTATCGAGATGGAAAAGCCCAACTTCACCAGATGTTAGAAAGGACCTTGTTTACCTTTCATTTTCTCGATTTCCTCTTCCACCCTGGTCCTCGCTCAACCTCTGGGTTTCTTCTCCATCGGACTCTTCTTCGCTCAGGTGCGTGTCTTCCAGACTATCCTGCTCCATGCTGTCCTCTGCCTCTTCTCCGTAGGCCCGGCTGACGCTTTCTTGAGTTTGACGGATTCGTTCCTGCAATTCCCACTGGTACTGGGCCTCCTCAGCAAGGCTTTCCGAATCGGATTCGTTCTGAGCCAGTCCTTCAGAGGCAGTTTGCAAGAAGAAGTAACGGTGGTGTGTTTCGGTCAAGCCTTTCGGGGAAGGGCCGTTGATGTTCATCTTGCAAAAAGGAAGGTCGAACTTGAAGGAATGTCTGGCCCAGTTTTGCCGCCAAAGCAATCGTATTTTAAGAATAATTTCCCAACGCGTTCTCACCTTTAATCCTCGGGATGTTTTCAGCGTATGCCCCCTGAGAATAAATTATTATCAGAATATTAAGAAGCATGAAAAGTTCTTCTAAATGTCAACATTCTGGCTTTTGAAGGGTTGTGGGCTTGAAAACAGTGGTTGCCAACCAGTGGGCTGGGGACCACGGATGGTCCGCGAGAAAATTTTGGTGGTCTGCAGAGAAATGTCACCCACAAAGCAATTAATTCAGGCTGCATGGGAACACAAGGCAGCATCGCCCACATGGCCCGTGGGAACACAAGGCTGGCATCGCTTGTATCACGAATAACATGGTAGTGAGGGGAGGGGGGAAAGGGCGGGGGAGGGAACTTGCCCCACTCACCCCACACGCCTGGCCTGGCTACTGGGCTGCTTCTGTCCGCTTCTTTCTTCTGCTTTTTGGCTGAACGCAAGGAAAGCAAGAAAAGTCTTTCTGTCTCTCCTCCAAAACTCCGCCAGAAATGAGTCTTTGAGACCCTGCAAGGCCTCCTGCTCCAAGAGGCTGCACCGGCAAAGACTCATTTCTGGCGGAGTTTGGGGGAGAGAAAGAAAAACTTCTGCTGCTTTCCTTGCATGAAGCCAAAAGTCTCTCTCTCTCTCTCTCTCTCTCTCTCTCCCCAAGAATGGAGCTGGAGATGGTATGCTATGATCCCAAATAAAGATCGATTGATCGGTGGGGAATGGGGTGGGGAATTTTCCTGCAGACATTTTTGGGGATTTTCCCAGGTTCTCTGGTCCGTGGGATTTAAAATTATGAGCTTGGTGGTCCCTGAGGTCCAAAAGGTTGGCGACCCCTGCTTTAAAATGTGTTCTGCATTTCTTCTGAAAGTGTAAAAAATGAATGTTGGCGGAAACAGATCCTGGAGAAATCTAACAGTGTCTGGAAGATGAGGCAGCTATATAAACTGATTGACGGATTGACTGATGGAATGAACAAATGAATAAATGAATGAATAAATGAATGAATCCATCCATTCATCCAACCACCTAATAATAAATAACTATTATGGGTCATACGCATATACATACAAACACACACACATATATATTCTATATATGCATATGAAGAAGATGATGAATGAGACTTCATCGAAACGTTGCCTAGATACTACCAATCTTACGCGGGAAAAAACCCGAATAACCAAAGATCCATATATACATATATATATGTATTCTACACACACACATATACATACATATATACATACATACACACATACATTTATTTATTCTATATATACATATACAAAGAGAGGGAGAGAGAAAAAATTATATAGAAGTCCCCAAAGTTGGCAACTTTAAGAACTTGTGGACTTCAACTCCCAGAATCCTCCAGCCAGCTGGCTGGAGAATTCTGGGAGTTGAAGTCCACAAGTTCTTAAAGTTGCCAAGTTTGGGGAGCCCTGATATAAAATTATACTAGTTTTGGGCTCTTGAGTTGAACTTTTTGTACCTGCCCCCTTCCAGGATGACATCGTTTCCCAACCTGGGGCATTCCTTAACATGCAAGAGCAGAAATCCGGCATGCATCTGGATGGAGGGGGAAAAATAAATCCGAATAAAAGTGCATTTTCCCCCCAGCCTTTGCAAGGAAAAAATATATATCAATATATATCTCTCTGTCTCTCTGGGTGAATCCAGAGGCAGCTCCCCCCCCCCCCCCGAAATGCAAATATACACCCCATAAAAGGTTGCAAGGAAAGGTCAGAGAAAAAAGGGTAGGTCTCTTGATCTGGGAATCCCACCCGAAGGCTTCCCTTTTTGGAAAAAGCTGCCCAGCCAGAGGGAAATCTGGGCTCCTGCAGGCAGAAATTCAACAGGGGAAGCCCAGGGCACCTGCAGCCCCGTGGAACCACGCCTTGCCTGGGCAGGGCGGGGGAAGAAGCAGCTTGCAGCCCTCCTTCCCAGCTCCCTGCACCCCACCCCTCCCCCAAGACCAAGCCCTGGCCATCCCGTGGGGGGCGGGCCGCCCCTCCCCACCCCTCGCCCCCCTTGAGACCCGCTCAGTACCTTCCACCAGCCGCAGCGCTGCGGGCTATTCACAGAGCGCGTTTCCGCAGCCCCCGTTAAGCCACCAGCGTGGCTTCCGCCCTCCTAGCAACGGTATCCAGACGCACACACGCCGCGCCGCCCCTGGGCTCGGCGCGAACCAACTGTCCGGTAAGAGGGGGGGGGAAATGGAGGGGAAGCAGCGTTCTTGAGCTTCCGTCTCGGGCTCCGCGAAGATGGTATGGTCCAAAGTCTGTTTTGATTTGCTTTTGTTTGGGTTTTTGTTGTTGTTTTAATCCAAAGGTTTAGGATGTAAACCAAGTTGGCAGTTTTGATGTAAACCAAGTTGGCTCCCTTTTTTGAGGGAGGGGAAACATAAGAAAGAAAAGGAGGGAAGGAGGGAGAAGGGAAGGAAGGGAGGGAGGGAGGGAGGACTGATGATGTTATCTAGTTTGGTAATGAAACGTCTGCAAGAAAACAACCAAGCTCAGAGAGCACCAAGGTTCTCAACAGTTCAACCCTGAGCAAGGAAGGGAGGAAGAAGAAAAAGAGACAGAGGGAAGAATAGAGAAGGAGGGTGAGAAAGAAGGAGGGAAGCAAGGAAAGGAGAAAGGAAGAAAAAGAGATGGAAGAAAGGGAGGGAGGAAGGAAGGAAAGGAATAGGGAAGGAGAGAGGGAAGCAAGGAAAGGAGGAAGAAAAAAGATGGAAGAGAGGGAGTGGGGGAGGAAAGGAAGGAAAGAATGGGGAGGGAGAGTGGGAAGGAGGGAGGGAGGGAAGCAAGGAAAGGAGGAAGAAAGAAAAAGATAGAATAAAGAGATGGAAGGAGGAAGGAAGGAAGGAAGGAAGGAAGGAAAGAAAAGGAGGGATTTTACAGGGCAATTTAGTCAACAGTGCTAATTTCTCTCTCTTTTTAAAAAAATCAAAGTTGCAAATGGTCTGTCTTATGACAGGCCCTCTTTCCTCTCCTTGGCACATTTGAAGTGTATGCTTTTTCCAAAAAGGAACTGCGTTTGATAAAAATTAAGCCCTAATTAATATAAGATAGGTTGCAAACCTCCACATGACTAGTAGGGGGCGGTCTTATCCCAAAACCTGCTGCCTTCTCCTGGTTATCTTGATTTCTGAAGCTTGGATGCGCTACAGTATTTGTCAAATGGATACTGCACTCCACTGTGCTTGCTGTGTAGGGGCTATTATTCTAACCTTCCTTTTAGGGAAGTTTAAAAGATTTCTTGGAGTAATATAATAAAATCACTTTATTTATTTATTTATTCATTCATTCATCTATTTGTTTATTTATTTATTAGCTTGATCCCTGTGCTTCGCTAATGAAACTATGTGGTCAGGCTTAGTTTTTGGGGAGGAGAATAATGGCGGTGGGCGAGAGCAATTCTGCCTCTGCCTATCAGCATCCACCGGTATTCACCTGGCTAGCGTCCTGTCAGAGTGTGAGAGAGTTGAGGGCTGTTTGGAAACTGAAACAATATTTGCTCTGTGAGCAAGAAGGAGACAGCAAGGAGCCTGGGTGTGGCTTAGCTCAACTGTTTTGCACTAAAGCTGCTTGGTGCTGTGAAAGTGAAAGTGAAACTCCTCTGCTTGTGTTTTGCATTTGGAGCAGATTTCTTTTCTGGTGGGGAGTGGGAGTAGCGCTCATCAGAGACTGTTAATAATAATAATATAAGAAATACTAATGATCTGATGGTCATTTTGAAAAATCCTTTCTTAGTGAGCCCCTAGAAGCCAAGAGGAACCTACGTGCCAAATTTCAAGTTTGTAGGCTTTACGGTTCTGGAGATTTTGTGATGATGCATGAGTGGTATTTCTCTTTTATATTTATTTATTGATCAAACATGTACAAGATAACAAGTATAGGTATGAACATAAACAAGAACAAAGGGCGTATATACAGATAAATGGGGACAGTAAGACAGGGACGGTAGGCACACCCCCTTTCAGGACCTCTTAGGAATGGGGTGAGGTCCACGGTAGACAGTTTGAGGTTGAAGTTGTGAGGGGTTGAGGCTTTAACCACAGAGTCAGGTAGGGCGTTCAGGCGTTGACCACTCTGTGGCTGAGGTTGTATTTTCTGCAATCAAGTTTAGAACAGTTTATCTTGAGTTTGTATCGGTTGTTTGCTTGCGTATTGTGGTTGAGGCTGAAGAAGTAGTTGACTGACAGGATGTCACAGCAGACAATTTTGTGTACTATGCTTAGATCGGACCGCAGGCAGCACAGTTCCAGATTGTCCAAGCCCAAAATTTCAACCCTGGAGGCATAGGGAATACTATTGTGAATAGAGGAGTGGAGTACTTTACTTGAAAAATACCTCTGAACCCGCTCAATTGTGTTAATGTCTGATATACAATGTGGGTTCCAGGCGGACGAGCTGTATTCGAGAATTGGTCTGGCAAAGGTTTTGTATAACCTTTGTATATCCCGAAATTGTTAAGTCCACACGAGGAATTTCAACTCCTAAATAATAACTGGCATAAGTTCCCAAGGGCTTTTATGGTATCATTATTACTTTATTTGCAATACTGTTCTGAGATGCATCTTAGTCTAGGAGGCTCTCATTCGAAATCCTCTCCGATCTGGATTTTTAAAGAGATAGTTTTGCAGAACAGTGCAGCGCGGGAATTAAAATTGGAAGAGAAGACGGTTCCTGCTGTTAAACGCAGCACAATATTGTCCTTAGTGTCACATATCCGTTTCTTTAAAGTGGGACAACTCTTTTTCGAAGACTGAAGAATCCTGACTTCCTTCTGAAGGTTTTGACATCCTGGTATATGATTCTTGAATTACATACTTCTCGCTGTTCCTCCAGGGGATCACTGCATAAAATAAAGACACAGGTCATTGCTACTTCAAGCTCATTTCTTTTTCCTTCTGATCCTAGCTCATATTTCAGCCCCAAAACAGCCAGTAAAAAACAGATACAGATTGACAAAGAGTTGGAAGGGACCTTGTAGGTCATCTAGTCCAACCCCCTCAAGCAGACCCTATACCATTTCTGACCGGTGGCAGTCCAGTCTCTTCTTGAAAGTCTCAAGTGATGAAGCTGCCACAACTTCTGAAGATGACTTCTGTTCCTTTGGTGGATTGTTCTCACTGTCAGAAAATTCCTCCTTATTTCCAAGTTGAATCTCTCCTTGTTCAGTTTCCATCCATTGTTCCATTCTGGCCTTCGGGTGCTTTGGAGAATAGCTTGACCCCCTCCTCCTCTCTGTGGCAGCCCCTCAAATTCTGGAACACTGCTCTCCTGTCTCCCCTGGTCCTCCTCTTCCCTAGACTAGCCCGGCCCAGTTCCTGCAACCATTCATCGTATGTTTTAGCCTCCAGTCCCCTTAATCATCCTGGTTGCTCTTCTCTGCACCTTTTCTAGAGTCTCAACATCTTTTTTACAGTGTGGTGACCAAAACTGGATGCAGTGCTCTAGTTGTGGTCCTACTAAGGCTTTACAGAGTGGTATTAGTACCTCCCTTGATCTTGACTGTATCCCTCTGTTAATGCAACTTAGGATTGCATTAGCTTTTTTGGCTGCCATCACACACTGTTGGCTCATATTTAGCTGGTTGTCCATTAAAACTCCAAGCTCCCTCTCACAGTTACTGCTATGAAGAAATCTGGTTTCACCCAGTCTATCTGTGTATTCCATAGCAATGGAACTGCACATTTGTTCACACTTGCTTCTCTTAATTCCAACCTCTGCTCTGCCTGCAAATATGAAGGAATCCCATTTATACATACCGGATGTGTTCTTCTTGAGTCTGGCAGGGGCCTTATTTGCTTTAGGCCTGTAACTCTCAACAGGTTGTTCAGAAGCATTATTATTTTCTATATTAGGGAGGGACAAGAATGAGGTGCAGAATATTAGGCCAGATATCTGTTGTGAAAAGGCAGATTTAGCTCACATACTTATTGATAGTCCTTGATTTATGACTGGTCATTTAAGCAGTAGCAATAGCACTTAGACTTATATACCACTTCACAGTGCTTTTACAGCCCTCTCTAAGTGGTTTACAGAGTCAGCCTATCGCCCGCAACAATCTGGGCCCTCATTTTACTGACCGCGGAAGGAGGGAAAACTGAGTCAACCTTCAGCCTGGTGAGATTCAAATTGCAGGCAGCTGGCAGTCAACAGAAGTAGCCTGCAGTACTGCACTCTAACCACTGTGCCCCCAAGACTCTTAATGACTATTTGAAGTGGCAACAGCCCCTCCAAATCTCCAAACACTGCCCCCAGACATGCACACACAAAGTCACGTGATCACATTTTGAGTACTTGCAACTGGGTCCCTTTGAAGCATCCTGGGGTCACATGACTGGAATTTCTATCTTTTTTTTTTGCCAGGTGTCCTGTGTTTACAGCCATTGGGTCAAATGGATTTGCTTAATGACCACTGTGTTTGCTTAACAACCATGGCATTTGTTAACTAGCACCACCAAAATAGTAAAAAATAAATCAGGTCTAGCCAGGTGATGCCTCCAGTTAGAACTGCAGTGACTTAACAACTGTAATTCTGGACTCAGGTAAGGTCGTAAGTGAAGAACTAACTGTCCACTGTCCCATGTTTACTTGGAAGGAAGCCTCATTAAATCCAATCTGACACTCAAGTAAGTGGGTACAGTGACTGTCCCACCACCAACACGTGCTTGAGCCAGACATCCTAATTTTCAGGTGAAATCTTTTTCCTAATTCTAGGTTTAATACTGGTGTCAGGGTTCCGATGATTGCCCTAATTAAGTCATGAACCTCGAGCCAAGCTTCAAAAGAATTCAAAAGGTTTATTAGAAGCAATATATATGAAGCCAACTCTGAGACATGTAATTTACTGTTTCCCCCACCCCCCTGGGTGTGTCATATATCAGATTCTCCAACGAAACAGGTTCATGAGCTGGGTGTCATCAATCACGTTCTCCAATGAAAGATTTTCAAGGACAGAAGATCCAGTAGCCTAGGATACAATCTCCACAAGATAATTATGTGCCTGAATGGTCAAACATCTGGCAACTCCAAATCTCGACCAACAAATGCTCTGTCGTACACATTGGTAAAAAAAAATCAGTACACCAAATACAAATCAGGCGGTTATGACCTCATTGATGATCTTCACTCTGTCAAGGACTTTGGAGTTCTCATATCAAATGATCTAAGCGCCAGAGCTCACTATAACAGCATTGCCAAAAAGGCATTAAGAGTTGTAAATTTAGTCTTACAAAGCTTCTCCTCCGGAAATATTGAATTGCTAACTAGGGCATACAAAACCTTTGCTAGACCAATACTTGAATACAACTCATCAGTCTGGAATCTGCACTGTATATCGGACATTAATATAATTGAGCAAGTCCAGAAGTATTTCATGAGAAGAGTACTACACTCCTCTGCTCACAACAGAATACCCTATATCACCAGGCTTGAGATTTTGGGCTTGGACAATCTTGAACTATTCCACCTATGGTTAGACTTAAGTCTAGCACACAAAATTTTCTGCTACAATGTCCTACCAGTCAATGACTACTTCAGCTTCAACCACAACAAGACAAGAGCACACAACAGACACAAACTCAGTGTAAACTGCTTCAAACTCGATTGCAGAAAGTATGACTTCAGCAACAGAGTGGTCAATGCCTGGAATGCACTACCTGACTCTGTTGTTACATCCTCAAACCCCCACTCCTTTAACCTCAAACTAACCACTGTTGACCACACCCCATTCCTAAGATGTCTGTAAAGGGTGTGCATAAGTGCACCATTGTGCCTCCCGTCCCTGTCCTATTGTCCCCATTTATTCATACCTATTTCCTGTATTCTTACTCATGTTTATACTTATACCTATTATCTAGTAAGCGATTGACAAATAAAATAAGCATGGAATGTGCTTCTGGCCTTCATCTGCTCCGTCAGGCCTTTCTTCCCCGCTCCTTCTAATGTTAACTCAGGAACAGGCATAGGAACGATTTACGAGTTGACAACTGGCTCAAATCTGACTGACATTTGCAAACAACCACATTGGAATTTTTAAAATCTACTATACAAATTTAGGAAAGTGAAAATCAACTGCTGTGGCAGACAAGGTCTACTGTTCTCTGAAGATGTTGAAGATCATTTCCCTCTAAGAGTGATTTTCAAAATCTTGAAGCACCGCAAGAAATTTGGAGGTTGTTGAATACAGGCTTTTTAGAAACTTTTGGGCACCTGGGTGGAAGAGGAAACTATTCCCAATATGTATTAAATTCTTCTTTGTCCCCCTCTTACCTTTTTTCCAGTCCCTGTGTGCTTTCCACAGTTTCACCACAAAGAGAAGGACCATGATGAAGAGAGCAAGAAGGAGAATAGATACAAGGCCTGGGAACAAAATGTTGGCTTGTTCCTCCACAAAGCCTCTGTAAATCATATTTGTTTCTGTTTTGGGGGGAGAAAAAGGAACAGAAAACATTTGAGTTTTGCCATCTTTAGCTTCTATTTCCTAGCAGAAAAATATTGGGGGTTATGAGAGCTGGGAGATCGTATTTCTCCACCAGCTGAGCTTCCATGGAGTAAGATGTCTGGCTCCACCACACCAGCATTCTCCAACTTGCTATTTCCCAGAAAGTTCTGGACTATACACAGAGTTGTATAGTCTTCAAGGGGTCTTGAAGGTCACCTAATCCAACCTCAGGGCAATTTCTATACTAGGAACATCATTCCAAATCAATTAATAAGAACAACATGAACCCATCTGGAATGTCATTAGTTTTGCTTTAGCTAAGTGTCTGAATCCAAATTATGATTTATAGATTAGTGTACTGAGCGTACCTACCTAGCCAAGAAAGACTATTTATAAACCTCAGTTTATACAGAATTCCATGCCCATATACACTTAATCCACTTAATTCCAGAAAGTCAACTAGAAAAACACAAAAAGAGCATATCTTTTAAGCGAATAGTCTGAAATGAAAACTTTATCATCTTCCCTACCTAACCTCTTCCGTGACACCAAACCTCTGGCATCAGAGCAGGAAGGAGACCAAAGAATGAAAAGCATACCAGTTGAACATTAGGAGTAATGTGGGAGCAACTTACTATTGTTTGCCCAAACGTCTATATCTGTACTTGGGAACAGTTTTTGCGTGGTTGGGTTTCCTTCTGTTACATTGAATATTGGATTGGATTCTGTGGAAGGGATGAAAAAGAGGGTTATGGAAAGGAGAAAGGATAAATGTAACCGATTTTGTTAAGGAGAAGAACTGGAAGCAAATTGGGGGTGATGTCCAGAAATACCAGAGAGGATCAATGTTGTAGTCTTACCGTTGGTAGTATGAGAAGTTTGAGTTTCTGCCTCCTTGGTTGGAGACAATGCTGGAATGTTAAAGATTTCTTCTGTCTTCTGTTTTTGTTCTGAATATGTGGAAAAGAAAACAAGGAAGGCTATTAATGCCCAAGAATAACATATAGAAAGGTCAAAATGTGAGAGTCCTACTAGATTAGAAGATCCATTTAGATCAGTCTCTCTCTGTGTCTCTCTGTCTCTCTCTCTCTCTCTGTCTGTCTCTGTCTCTCCTGCAGCAGTCATAAGTGTGAAAAATGGTCATACGTCCCCTACCTCCCACTCACTAAATGAACTATTGTAACTGTTGTGAAAAAGTTATAAGAGCTGGCAAAGTTTCCCATAATCATGTTGCAGCACATCTAAATGGTTGTGTAATTCCTAAGATTTATGCTGTTTATTTTTTAAACACGTTCTCCGTCCTGCTCTCAAACTCTCCACTTACTGGCATGGTCCAGGTGCAAAGTCACAGTTAAATTTCTCTTTCCTAAGGCTTTGTGGTATATCACACAAGAAACGACAGAGCCCCGGGGGAATGCGTAGATGGACAACTTGCTTATGGAATGGAACCTCTTTTCTTCCAATTGGTGTTGAGTGTTTCCTAAAATGCCTTGAAGAATGCAAAAAGAGATAATGAGGATGAGGATGAGGATGATAACAAAATAATAATAGAACTCTTTATTGACCAAGTGTGATTGGACACACAAGGCATTTGTCTTCAGTGCATGAGCTAATCTGTGTACATAAAAGCTATAAGTGATCATCATGATCATAAAAATATATTTATCATAAATTCATCATAAAAATACATTAATCAAGAATCATAAGATACATAAAGATATATTAAAAATACATTCATCAAGAATCATAAGATACAACACTTAGTGATTGTCATAGGATACGAAACAAGCAATCAACATAAATCATACTAGAAAAGTAAACAAAACAGTATAAATCGTAAAGATACAAGCAACCAAGTTACAGTCATAAGTAGAAGGAAGATAGGTAACAGGAAAGATTAGAAGAATCATTGTAATACAGCCTTACTAAATAGTTTGACAGTGTTGTGAGAATAAGTTATTTAGCAGAGTGATGGCATGGGAGGAGAAACTGTCGTTGTGTCTAGTTGTTCTGGTGTGCAATGCTGTAGTGTTATTTGAGGGTAGAAGTTGAAACAATTTATGTCCAGGATGTGAGGGGTCTATAGATACTTTCACAGCCCACTTTTTGACTCGTGCAGTATACAGGCCCTCAGTGGAAGGCAGGTTGGTAGCAATTGCCTTTTTCTGCAGTTCTAATTATCCTGTTATAATATCAAAATAGGATAATTAGAACTGCATAAGCAAGACTAAAATATCTGGAGAGTGGATGCGGTAATACCTGGAGGTATCAGGAGAGAAGAGAAAGAACTCTTTAAACACAAAGACCAACAAATAGAAGTAGAATGACAATGGCAAAAGAAAGCAAAGATAATACTGCGAGCAATTTGGTGCAATCCAAAAACATCTGGAATAGTTTTTTTTTTTTTAGAATGCTTAATGTTATTTTTATTGAATGCGGATTATAAACCAAGTTCACTGCTTAATACAATGGACCCAACTAGTAAATAAACAAATGAACAACTTGTTATTAAAGCAGGTAATTGCTTAGTGTTTTTTCAGCGTTATTGAAGAAGGGCTATTAAAAGGCAAAGGATGGTCTGGAAAGATATAGAAACAGTTTAACAGAGTTGGAAGGGACCTTGTAGGTCATCTACTCCAACCCCCTGCCCAAGCATCATTTCTGACAGATGGCAGTCCAGTTTCTTCTTGAAAGCTTCTAATGATGAAGCTCCCACAACTTCCAAAAGAAAAATAAAGTTATTTGAAACATACCAAAGATTTCCATTCCGTTCTGTAGCAGCCAGGTGATTTGAGGAGCAGGCCAGCTTCCCTCAGTGGAACACCTTAAGACAATATTTTCTTCTGTTTGGTTTACTGTGGCCCTCAAATCCTCCAACAAAGGTCTAGAAGGTGGAGCTGTACAAAGAAGAGAATTCATTAGGTTGTAGTCTTCCTGTTAGAATTTTATTTCTGTTGAAAGGAATGGGACAGGATCAGGGTGGATTTGATTTAAATCAAGTCGATTTAAATCATGATTTAACTCACTGGTAAAAAGGCTTGATATAAATCAACTCAATTTAAATCATAATTTTTAAAGAGCACCTGACATCTCTGACCCGCTGTGGACAGTCCCAATATTGCAAAATAAACCACCTTATGCTACATAACTAAGCTCCATTTCATGCTGTCGGAGTGTTTGCAGCATGACTATTATTACGAGACAACCCAGGAGCAAAACACAGCACACAGAGACTTAGATATTTAACAGTGGTTTATATACAAGGCATATACAGAAATATATGTGGTAGGCAGATACCTGCAATCAATCTTCTTAACTCTACAAGGAGAACTCTGAAATGGATACAGGACACAAGGAGAGAGAAAGACACTCCCTCTAATGGCTGCCTTATATAAGCACCTCTTAAAGAGGTAAAGACTTCTGTGGACCCCATACATAGTCTTAAAAAGGCAATACCCATGTTATTCTGATTCATCCTTATTGCATCAGCCTTACAGCAACTGGTCAGCCCTTAAATCTCAACACCTTAACACATGCTGAATAAACTAAATTATTAATGCCTCTTAAATAGAAAGCTATCTTTAGATAGATTTTTACTCCAAAAGCATTTTATTAAAATAAATTTGATAAAAAAAATTTAAAAATTCATTTTTTAAAAAATAGTTGATTTTTATCCATCCTGGACAGGATCACCTCACCCGCATATTTGGAGGAGAGATATAAAGCAAATGAACTCTAAGATTACAGTTTATGACTACAACGGAGCCCAACATTTCCGTTGCTAAGTGAGACAGTTAAATGACTCTTGCCACAATCGTTAAGCGAACCACTGCGGTTATTAAGTAAGTAATACGGTTGTTAAATGAACCCAGAATGGCTTTCAGTTCAGCTCAAAACCATCCTAGCCATCTCCACAAGCCGCCATTCATTGAAAGGTAGGAGTTTCAGATCTTACCCCAAACTGTAACGTTCACAAGTTTGGTTCCAATATTCTCGCTGTAGTAGAGACAAGTGAACAGTCCCTCGTCATGTCTTGTTACATTGGAAAGACGAATGGACAGCGAATCGTTGGAGTAATGCAGAAGTTGGTACCTCCCCTTTTCTGTGCCTGTTTCAAAGAGAGAGATAAATATTGGTAAGGTAAGGCCACACTTGGAATCCCGCATCCAGTTTTGGTTGCCACAATGAAAACAAGATGTTGGAATTCTAGAAAGAGTGCAGAGAAGAGCCACAAAGAGGATTAGGGGACTGGAGGCTAAAACATATGAAGAACGGTTGCTGGAACTGGATATGTCCAGTTTGATGAAAAGAAGGACTAGGGGTGACATGATAGCGGTGTTCCAATATCTCAGGGGCTGCCACAAAGAAGAGGGCGTCAAGCTATTCTCCAAAGCACCTGAGGGCAGGACAAGAAGCAATGGGT
This sequence comes from Pseudonaja textilis, assembly GCF_900518735.1. The sequence continues at coordinate 6,427,315 of NW_020769350.1, forward strand.
GGAAACTAATCAAGGAGAGAAGCAACCTAGAACTAAGAAGACATTTCCTGACAGTTAGAACAATTCACCAGTGGAACAACTTGCCTCCAGAAGTTATGAACGCTCCAGTGCTGGATGTTTTTAAGAAGTTGGTTAACCATTTGTCTGAAGTGGTGTAGGGTTTCCTGCCTAGGCAGGGGGTTGGACTAGAAGACCTCCAATGTCCCTTCCAACTCTGCTATTCTATTCTATTCTATTCTATTCTATTCTATTCTATTCTATTCCATTCCATTCCATTCCATTCCATTCCACTCCACTCCACTCCACTCCACTCCACTCCATTCCATTCCATTCCATTCCATTCCATACCATTCTATTCTATTCTATTCTATTCTATTCTATTCTATTCTATTCTATGCTACTTTATTCTACTCTACTCTATTCTACTCTACTCTACTCTATTATTCTATTCAATGCTACTCTACTGTACTCTACTCTACTGTACTCTACTGTACTCTACTCTACACTACACTACACTACTCTAATCTATCAATATATGGATGGGATTTTTCTGCAAGCTCTTTCTTCTAAGCACTGAACTGGTTCTGGCTCATTATGAAGGGATGAACTTAAACATGGATGGGATTTGTTAAAGTGGCAAGGCAAGGGGCATACAAAGCACCTGTACTGAAAATGAGTATGGAAGTAGCCCTTGACGTGGGACCAAGATTGAGCCCAAAATTTCTGCTGCTAAGTTTTTAAGCAAGTTTGGCCCCATTTTCTGGCCACAGTGGTTAAGTGAATCACTGCAGTTGTCCCAAAGGTGCTTTTTTTTCCCCAAGGGGCAACTGGACTTTCTTGTTTTTCTTTGAAGATGTTTCGCTTCTCAGATTAACAGAGTTGGAAGGGATCTGGTAGGTCATCTAGTCCAACTCCCTGCCCAAGCAGGTGACCCTATGCCATTTTTGTCCAGTCTCTTCTTGAAAGCCTCCAGGGATGAAGCTCCCACAGCTTCTGAAGGCAACTTCTGTTCCATTGGTTGATTCTTCTCCCTGTCAGAAAATTCCTCCTTATTTCCAGGTTGAATCTCTCCTTGGTCAGTTTCCATTCATTATTCCTTGTCTGGCCTTCAGGTGCTTTAGAAAATAGCTTGACCCCCTCCTCCTCTCTGTAGCAGCCCCTCAAATATTGGAAGACTGCTCTCCTGTCTCCCCTGGTCCTTCTCTTCCCTAGACTAGCCAGGCCCAGTTCCTGTAACCGTTCTTTGTACGTTTTAGTCTCCAGTCCCCTCATCATCCTGGTTGCTCTTCTTGGCACTCTTTCTGAATATTGGAAGACTGCTATCATGATATGTGTGGGTATATGCATATGATACCTTGATTATGCTGCCTAGTTTGGGTTGTGAAACAATTGAAAGAAAATCACCAAGCCCAGAGAGCACCAAGGACTCCACAATGAGCAAATACTTCCATCAAAATAGATCAATAAATCGATACATGCTTGCTCAGGACTTAGCTGTAGCTCAACACAACTGAACATCACGAGGAGAGCTTTCTTGTTGAAGAGAGTGAACACTTTTAAGTATTTCTTTTAAAAAAAGAAAAGGAAGGATTGTGGAGGCGGCAATCAAACTATCAGAATTGCCCTCTTCACACATCCTAACCCCAGTGTGGTTTTAAACCAAGAGGGCAGGTTGTGAAAATGGATTTAGGTCAGCCTGTTGCAAAATCCCCTCCTTGTCTCCATCCAGTGGAAAAACGTCGGCGCCCTCATCCCAACTTCGACCTACCGTGCCAATGGTTGAAAAATATCGTAAAGCCGCTGGGATCCTTCCATTCTAGAGCGGAGGTGTTGCCTTTACTGTTGACGCAGTGGAGATCCAGATTCTGGCCTTCCTCCAAGCAGAGATGTTCCATGAGGACCTGGGCAAAAATCCCTAGGGAAGAAAAGGATTTGTAAAGAGTCACTCCAGGGAGGCCCCGAGTTTGAGTCCTTTCGAGTAAAATACAAGCGTGGCCTCCCATCAGCCTCTTACAGAATTGCTACATTCCTCCAATCTCTTGGGGAAAGGTACCTTTGACTCAATATGTATTCTTCTCTCTCTTTCTCTCTCTTTCTGTCTCCCTCCTTCTCTCTTTCCCTCTCCTTCCCTCCCTCTTTCTCTCCCTCCCTCTCTCCCTTTCCCTCTTTTTTCTCTCTCCCTTTCCCTTTCTTTCTCTCCCTCTCTCCCTTCCCTGTCCCTCCCTCTTTCTTTCTCTCCCTCCCTCTCTTTCTCTCCTTTCCTTTCCCTCTCTCTCCCTCTCTTTCCCTTCCTCCTTCTCTCCCTCTCTCCCTCTATTTCTCTCCCTTCCTTTCCCTCTACCTCCCTCCCTCTTTTTCTTCATTCCTCTTTCCCTCTCCTTCCCTCTCTTTGTCTCCCTTTTTCTTTCTCTCCCTCCCTCCCTCTCCCTCTCTCTTTCTCCCTCCCTCCCCCCTTTCCCTGTCCCTCTCCTTATCTCTCCCCCCCCCCTCCCCCTCCTTCCCTCTCTCTCTCTCTCTCTCTCCCTCCCTCCCTTTTTCTTTCTCTCTCCCTCTCCCTCCGTTTTTCTCTCTCTCTTAAATACATATACACACACAGTATTGCAGCTGAATTCTTATTTTCTCCTAACACATCCTACCCATTGGCTGGACCTAATGCCTTGTGTGAACCAGACAGATATGGACTTCCTTACAAAGGTATTTGCCCAAAGACACTTAAACACGTGATGGTTAGGTCCCATAATTGATGCCAAGGATTCATTTATTCTAAATAAAAAGCTCCATCCTCCAGGCCATGAGCTTCCAAGCTGTTCACAATAAAAGAAGGTTATAAAAGCACCCCATTTATCCCTCAACCCCTCCCCATTAAACCCATATTGCCAATTAAGCTAAAATCCTCAGCCCCAATCCAAGATCGAATAACTCCAAAATGCAAGGGGGAGCCAGCCCAATCCAGGGGCTGAATTCTACCCACCCAAGGGCTGCTTCCGTCCTATCTTTCTGATTCATTTCGCCCACCTAAAATAATCTCGCACTTCTACAAACACTGGAGTTTCCCCGAAGTTGGTTGATACCTCCACCCTATCTGTGAAAAGGTGTCACTGTGGCTGGAGTGCGTCTTTTCCATAGGGTGGAATAAGTGAAAACGTTCCAAAATGCTCATATCAAAGGGAAACTTTGTCAAGTTTTCTCCCGGGGGCTCAAGAGGCGGCGTTTGTGGTCTTCCGGCGGACTCATCATTAGTTTCACTGTTTCCTGCTGCAGCTCTGCTCGCAAACTGTGAAATGAGGCCGAAAGGAAACACGCACGCCAACAGAGATTGGGCTCCAGAATCAATTATGCATTTCCTTTCCATGTGAGGTCTTAGAAAAACCAAGAGTGAACAAAAGACAGAAGGTATGGTTGAAATACACGCAAGTGTGTATTTTAAATGGAACCAAGTATGTGGAGAAAAGAAGAATTAGGGGTTGACATGATAGCAGTATTCCATACTTGAGGGGCTGCCACAAAGAAAAGGGGGTCAACTGTTTGAACAGAGGACTGGATTAGAAAACCTCCAAGGTCCCTTCCAGCTCTATTCTATTCTAATAGTACTAATAATAGTATTCTAAAAGTGTAGGAGTACTACACTCCTCTGCTTGCAACAGAATACCCTACACCCGCAAGCTTGAAATGTTGGGCTTGGACAACCTTGAACTACGTCGGCTAAGATTGGACTTAAGCGTAGCACACAAAATTATCTGCTACAATGTCCTGCCAGTTAATGACTACTTCAGCTTCAACCACAACAATACAAGAGCACACAACAGATACAAACTCAACGTAAATTGCTTCAAACTCGATTGCAGAAAGTACGACTTCAGGAATTCAGGAATTGCCAAGTTGAGTGCAGACATTGCCCTAAGCCGGGGTTCTCCAAAATGGTCACTATTAACCCACCACGGTTGGTGGGACTATCCATTATGGTTGTTATGGTTATTATTATTCATAGTGTTACTAGGAAATGTACTTATTATTAAACAATTTTCATCTAAGAAATGAACATGGCGGCGCGAGAAAGACTTTGAGAAATGGAGTGAAGAGATGCTACCTAGGGAAGGATAGGATAAGAAATAGAATAGCAGAGTTGGAAGGGACCTTAGAGGTCTTCTAGTCCAGTGGCCCCAAACCTTTTTTGTGCCATGGACCAGTACCGGCATCACAAAATGATCCACAGCCCGGTACCGGCATCAGCACGCATGACAAGGCAAGACGAACCGAGCGACCGGCCAGCCAGCTGTCCCCCACTTCTCCCTGCCACCTTCAACTCCTCCTTTGTACCTTTTTTTGTGCTTTTTTGTACTTTCTTAATCTCCTCCGCCATTGGGACTGCTCTTCGTTTGAAGCCGCCCCCCCCCCGCTTCGATGAAACTAAGGCGCGAGGATTCCTTCAGGACCCAAACACCGCTTTCCAACTGGAAAAGCTCACCCGGAAGCACTTTCTCATGAAACAAGATGGCGGCGCCCAGCAAACCAGCGGCCTGGTAGAAAATGATCCACGGACCGGTACCGTTCTGGGGACCGGTGGTTGGGGACCCCTGTTCTAGTCCAACCCCCTTCTTAGGCAGGAAACCCTACACCGCTTCAGACAAATGGTTGTCCAAACTCTTCTTAAAAACTTCCAGTGTTGAAGCATTCACAACTTCTGGAGGTATTAATTGTTCTGACTGTCAGGAAATTTCTCCTTAGTTCTAAGTTGCTTCTCTCCTTGATTATTTTCCACCCATTGATTCTTGTCCTACTCTCTGGTGCTTTGGAAAATAGCTTGATTCCTTCTTCTATGGGGCAGCCCCTGAGATATTGGAAGACTGCTATCATGTCACCCCTTGTCCTTCTTTTCATCAGACTAGACATACCCAGTTCCTGCAACCATTCTTCATATGGTTTAGTCTCCAGTCCCCTAATCATCCTGGTTGCTCTTCTCTGCGCTCTTTCTAGAGTCTCAACATCTTTTTTACATGGTGGTGACCAAACTTGAATGCAGTATTCCAAGTGTGGCCTTAGGAAGGCATTATAAAGTGTAATTAACTTTATAGAGATGATACAGTCCGCAACTGTGTAATAGGCAGTGAAAGAAGATGAACAGAAACCCGTCCTAACTTCTCAGGCTTCAGAGGAAGCACTACAAGATTTGCCCTTCCGACTTGCAAGACTCTGTTAATCTAGAATCACAATAAAGTCAGAGTTGCTGCAATAAAGGATAATATTTGTAGGTTAGTATTGAAATGTAGGGTCCCTGGTGCTTGGTTATTTCTTGCAAGAAAACAACCAAGCTCAGAGAACACCGGGGGGCGGGGGGGCTAAGAGTAGCTCATCTCATCATAAACATTATAATCCCAACAACTGTGGCAACTCATAGCAGTAACTGTGACAGGATCTTGGAATCTTAGTGGACAACCAGTTAAATAGGAGCCAGTAGTGTGTGACAGCAGCCAAAAAAGCCAATGCAATCCTAAGTTGCATTAACAGACGGATACAATCAAGATCAAGGGAGGTACTAATACCACTCTATAAAACCTTAGTAAGACCAACACTTAGAGTGCTGCATCCAGTTTTGGTCACCACACTATAAAAAAAAACATTAAGACTCTAGAAAGAGTGCAGAGAAGAGCAACCAGGATGATTAGGGGACTGGAGATGAAAACATATGAAGAATGGTTACAGGAACTGGGCCTGGCTAGTTTAGGGAAGAGAAGGACCAGGGAAGACATGATAGCAGTCTTCCAATATTTGAGGGGCTGCCACAGAGAGGAGAAGGGGGTCAAGCTATTTTCTAAAGCACCCAAAGGCCAGAGAATAAATAATGGATGGAAACTGAACAAGGTGAGATTCAACCTGGAAATAAGGAGAAATTTTCTGACAGTAAGAGCAATCCACCAAAGGAACAGAAGTTGCCTTCAGAAGTTTTGGGAGCTTCATCCCTGGAGGCTTTCAAGAAGAGAATGGACTGCCATCTGTCAGAAATGGGGTAGGGTTGCCTGTTTGGGCAGGTGTGTGTGTGAGTTGGATTACATGACCTACCAGGTCCCTTCCAACTCTGTTAATCTGTTTCTAACTCCCGGCAGAGAGAAACGTGAGTAATCCAACCCAATGACCCCGAAGATCTCATTCATTGAAAGAATCTTCAACCTTGAGAAGAGTCCATGCAATGAAGCCACCGCCAGCTGGCCCTACTCCCTGAAGACCAAGGAGGACATTAGCTTGGTCTCAACACCCACTTGAAGGTGGTGAAGCTGAGCCGAACCTGATCCTAAAGGAGCCGCAAGTTCCTCTACCGAGCTGGTTATCTGAAAGCCACCAAGGTATCCCTAGAACCAAACGCTTGGCACGGAATTCGAGCAGACGCTCTGGGGTTACGTACCTCGCAGTGACAGGAAAGCCAGCACCCAGACTTGAGGAAGGCCAGTCATCTCGAGGTGATGCTTGATTAGCTTCCTCTCTCCTTTCGATCTCAGGGGGTTGCCGACGACATCTCCTTTTCAACAGCGCTGCAAAAGTCATGTACCATGACTTCATCAGTGGCAGGTCGGCCCCCTTCCTCTTGACTCCTTCCCCCTCCACCCGTATCTTCACAGTTCCCTTCACAGCAAAGGGACAACAGATCTCCAGGCTTGTGGGTGGGGAAATCTGCACCTCTCTCTGCAGAGTGTTCCAGACTTCGCTTTGTGGTCAGTGCTGAAGCGCAGCTCAACCACGAACTCTTTGACTATGAAATGGAGGCACAAAAAAAATTGTAAACCAACCGGCACACTGCTTGCATACTTGTGGAAGGAAGGTTGATGTTTTTTATGTTTTGTTTGTTTATGTTTGTCTTTAAAGATCAATAAAAAATTTACAACAAAACAAAACAAAACCACGAACTCTTGCAAGATGCATTGTGCATGCATCTCATAGCTTCCTGGTGGGTGTGTCCCAAATTGCCTCTCATACAAATGGGGCAAGGAAGCCACGGTACACTTCTGCAGGACTGGTCAACTGCTGGTTCCTTAAGGAACATGGATTTTTGTCTTCGGTGAACCACAACGCTCCAGTGACATCTGTCTTCCTGTCTATCATCTCTCTCTTTCTCTATCATCTTTCTCAACCCTGATGCTAATCATAACCATTACAAGCTATTCCTGGTTACTTCCACTTGCAAACGCATTGTCATATTGAATTGCATCAGGCAGAGAGCCCCAGGGCATGTCTGTTTCAGCCCCTCCTCTCCCCGTACTCCCCCCAAAATCATGGACATTCTTTCAAGTAGCCATGTCAACTTTGTTGTGGCCTGCCGGCAGCTAGCAGAGCTGGCAACAGAGTCAGACAGTGAGGAGGTTGGGGAGGAACCTGGGCCAGTCCTGGAGGCTGAGGAAGGCCAGGATGAGGGCTCTGCATCAGAGGCAGAGATGGGGCCAGGGCAGGCTAGCAGTCATCAGCTGCCTTCATAGTCGGACAGCAGTGAGGCGGGGGAGCAGCTGGAGCCGGTTCCCAGCCTGCGCATGCGCAGAGCTGCCAAAAGAAAAGAAGACTCATGAACTAAGGATCGATGTGGGAGTAAGGCCACAGGTGAACAGTAAATAGCCCCTGTCATAGGGATTAAAAGAGGAGCAAAAGGGGAGGGGGCTTTTGCAGGAAACAATTCGTTCATTGCAGCGGTGTGAAGATCTGCCTGTGCATCTCAGAGACCCTGTGCCAAGCCCTTCCTTGTCAGCACTGCATTTGGAAATATTCACTCCAAGCTAGATAAGGTCTGTGCTCCCAATTAGACCCTTGAAAGACTGTTTGCCAGGCCTTTGGCTGAAGGTGAATGCAAGAAATTCGCCTTCGTTTAATAAAAGGGGTTTTGCTGGGAAAGCCTAAGTCAGAACAACTGACTAAGTCAGAACAACCTTGCCCTAGCACTTCGGTTTGCACAGATGTGGTGTTGCACTTACCTGATCAATTCTGCTTCCAGCACAACCCCTTCTGAGTAGTGCTACCTCATTCCTCCTGTTATTCAAACCATGTTTATCCCACGTACTAGCCCAAGGATTGCGTTGCATTGGTTTTCTAGTGCTGTTGATGGACTTCAGAGGAAGTGAAAATGGGACTGTCCTTGCAAATTAGATGTTTAAAAAAAGTCCTGCGCCTTGCAATGAAGTGCATTCTTGCCAACCCCAAAAGAACCAGGCATGGCTAGTCTAGGGAAGAGAAGAACCAGGGGAGACATGATAGCAGTGTGCCAATATTTGAGGGGCTGCCACAGAGAGGAGGAAGGGGTCAAGCTATTTTCCAAAGCACCTGTAGGCCAGACAAGGAATAATAATGGATGGAAACTGATCAAGAAGAGATTCAACCTGAAAATAAGCAGAAACTTTCTGACAGTGAGAGCAATCAACCCATGGAACAGAAGTTGCCTTCAGAAGTTGTGGGAGCTTTCAAGAAGAGACTGGACTGCCATTTATCCTGCTTTGGTGGGGGTTGGACTAGATGAGCTACAAGGTCCCTTCCAACCCTATTAAACTTGAACCGTCATCTTTTAAAATCCCTTTTTGGTCTGTGGGACTCCCCCTCTCGTAAATTTTATTCAACTTGCAATGTCTGTTCCTTAGCTACGATGGGAAAGGGACAATAATATCCCTATTTTTTTTGTATTGTACCCTTTTTAGAAAGGGTTTAGAAAAGGTCTACCGTATCCTGTTTTAGTTGTTCCTCTGGCCAAATTGGAAATCACCATACGCCGACTCAATTAGGGGACTAGAGGCTAAAACATAAAGAACGGTAACTGGAATTGGGTATGTCTAGTTTGATGAAAAGAAGACCCAGGGGTGACATGATAGCAGTGTTCCAATATCTCAGGGGCTGCCCCAAAGAAGAGGGAGTCAAGCTATTCTCCAAAGCACCTGAGGGCAGGACAAGAAGCAATGGGTGGAAATTAATCAAGGAGAGAAGCAACCTCGAACTAAGGAGGAATTTCCTGACAGTGGGAATAATTAATCACTGTACCAATTTGCCTCCAGAAATTGTAAACGCTCCAACACTGGAAGTTTTTAAGAAGAGATTGGATAATTGTTTGAAATGCTAGAGGGTTTCCTTCTTAAGCAAAGGGTTGGACTAGAAGACCTCCAAGGTCCCTTCCAAAGCTGTTATTCTATCGCATTCTAATTGTTCCCAGACCTTGCACCAAATCATCTTGTGGGGAGACGGTGAAAACCCTTTCGCAGAAGGAACACAAATAAAGAAATGTACACGTTGAATAGTGCGGTTGTGAGAAACTGAGACCGATTTCTTTTATTGAGATCAATTTCTTTTAAAATGACAACATGTGGAAATTGAGCAGTAACAGAAAAAAAAAATTAAGCAGCAATTCTCTCCTTTAACACACACACACACACACACACACACATACACACACACACAATTCACATCCAAATGAAAAATCTGCAAAAGGAGGCATAGGATTTCTCTTTCATACCAGATAACACTCTCAAAAACCTAAAGCAACTATAAACAGGACGTTGCTTATTTAGCACCAATCCCTTGAACAGAAAATCTTAGTCCACTCCAAACTCCCTGCAAACTCTTTTTAAAAACAAAAACAAAACAACAATAACAATAACCAAAAAAAAAACACACAACGAAAAACTAATATTTGGTTGTGGGAAGGAGATTAGGTAAACCTTTCCCAAAGATTCCCAAAATATATATTTTTGCATGTCATTCTTTTTTTTTTAAGATTCTTTGCTTCCCATTTCCCTGAATTCAGCAGTTTCCTTTCGAGAGAGATGTACTGGCTGGGAAAACAGCCCTATCACACCTGAGAAGTCTCCCTTCCCCAAATCAGTGCGCAAAATCGCTAACATGCTATAAAAGAGCTACTTGGTGGGGGGGAAAAATGGACATTTATCCAATCGCCCCTACAGAAGCATCAATAGTAACAACTGAGTTAGACCCTGGAATGTGTACTTAGTGAACGAGGTTTGATACATGAAGGATTGACCAACTTTGGGGATGGATGCTATGCAAACATTTTTTTCTCTTTTGTACAGTACATCATTAAGTATGAACAACCTGCAAGCTGTCAGTGCAAAAAAAAAAAACAAACCTACAATTCCCACCCCAATTAAATACATATCAGTCAACAATAGGTTGGTGTTGATTGTCAAACACAGTTTCAAAGATCACAAAGACTCTTCCAGAAAAACCAGCCTGAATAAGCTAGACTCTCATTTTTAGAATATCTGTACATAGCCAAAAATATTTTAAATTACATACATACACACGTATGTATGTATGTGCAGGTGTGTGTGTATATACACATATGTATACATTCCCCAAAATACTAGCAGCAACCAACTGCATAATACAAGGCCTACAATTGCTCTTCCTGCTCTCGGCTGCAACTTCTCGACTGTACATCCCTGGTTAAAAAGAACGTTTTTCAGAATGCCTTGCTGACTTTTACATGGGTAGAATGTACATAATTTAAGTAAATTTACATATTGCACACAAGGAGCTCTCAGGGATCGGTGCAGTGTCCTCTGCTACCCTTGGCAGAAGCTCCTTTTTTTAAAGCAAAGTTATTCTATATATATATGTGTGTGTGTGTGTGTGTAAGATGCAAATGGCAATTATTATTTATTTGAACTGGCCAGCCACGTGGCATCTCTGTTCAGGGCTGGCCGGCCCTACCCTTTGGAAGAATTCAGGAAGGTGCCAACCAAGGTTTGGGAGGCATAAACTCTGCGCCCAGAGAACCGACTTGGTGCTACCTAAACTAGTCTTTGAGCCTTTTGAGGTGCAGTCGGGAAGGAGGTGGCAACGGAACCACATCGCCACTGCAGTTGAAGAAAGATTCACCTCGGCAGTTGGGTTGACTTTGGTAGGCGGATTAAAAGAGAGCATCGTTTTGAGCGTTACTTTAGGGGAGTACAATCTTTCCGGTGGAATTGAAGCGGATCGTTCCACCATTTAAGCCACTTGTAGAACTAAGGCCATGATGGAGAACCTATGGCACGCGTGCCACAGGTGGCAAGTAGAGCCATTTGTGTGGGCAGGCGAGCCACAGCCAAATTTACCCGCACTGCTCATGCGCATGCCTCCCAGCTGATTTTCGACCCGTTTGAGGCCATTTTCGCCCTCCTGGAAGCTTAAGGGAAGCCTCTCAGCTTCAGGAGGCCGAAAAACAGGGCTTCTGGAAATACCGGAAGTGATGAAATAGGCCCGTTTTCAGCCTCCCGATGCATGCGCGGGGGGGCGGGGCAGTGCTCATTGCATTGTGGGCGCTTTCGGCACACCACAACAAAATGGTTCGCCACCACTGCACTAAGGAATATAGGCCATCCTTGACTTAACAACCATTTGCTTAGCAACTGTAGGGAGGGCTGACAAAATGACTTACAACCAGTCACGCAATCAAAATTGGCAACCAATATATATTTATGACAGCTGCAGGTGTCCCATGCGATGGCCATTTGCGACCTTCCCAAGGGGTCTTCAATGGGGGATGTTGGTTTTGCTTAAAGACCATGTGATTCAATTAACGACAGAAAAAGGACCGTGTGACTCATTTAACAACTGCATCACTTAGCAATAGAGGCTCTGCTCCCAATTGTGCTCGTACATGGAGGACTGTATGAACCATAGTTAACCAAGTTAGCGCTGGCGTAACTTACTTGTCAGAGGCTGTATCTGGCTAGGGTCAATTTCATGTCTGGTGAAACTATATTTATAGTCCCAACCAGACACACACACACACAAATACTTCCTTGGAGTTTTTGTACTGGCCTTGAACGTAGTTGAAGGTAAAAGTTGTATCCTAAATGCATGAAAAGTATCATGTTTTTCAAACAATTGGATAAACCAATTTTTTATCAATTCCACGTAGCATTTAAACGTACCTTAAAACGGCACTGAGAAACTGGCCTATTTGAATCTTAGGGACCCGCATTTCTGCGAATTCTGAACTCGCATCTTTTGGGTGCCGTTTTAAAGATACAACCTCTCTTATATCAAGTTACGAAGTAGATTATTTTTTTTTCCTTGTTCTGTTAGCAAAACCTCCCCTCTATAATTCCCGGTCCCCAAGTTCACAGCAGGAAACCACAACAGGCACCACAATTATTTTGAATACTCAAGATTACCATCCAGTTCAATCCCATTACTAGATATATCCAGGACCAGATCCTGCCTGTTTCATGGGTTTATCTAATGAGCTGATCCAGTAGCAACTATGCTTAGATCATCCTCCAGGAGAGGAACTCTCTCTCTCGTTATGTCTCAAGAGTCACAGACGGAAGCCCTTCCATCTAAGACGGTTGCTTTCCTCTGCCTCGGGATAGGACCGACTCCGTGTACAAACCTCCACAAAGCGAGAACACTTTCATTTGTTGGTTTGCACAAGGAACTCCGAATTGCTCCTTGCCCCTCTAAAAATACCAGTTAGGATGAAATATACAAAATATTCAAACCTTTGCAAATACCGATCACTGTAAGAGACTTGTGAAGTTTGAAAAGTTGATATTCTGATGCGTAAGGGAGGGGGGGAAATGTGGGAGTGGAGAATAAACGTTTATAGAAAACAGTCATTGTCCTGCAGGCAAAAGCCCAATCTGTCAACTAAAAAATATTCCTTTGGCCTTTTTAGTTGCCATCAGAAAGGGAGTGGGGGAAAGCAGTGCATTCCTTAAATGCCTCAAATAATCACCTTGGCAGCCCAAAGCTGTCGGCACGCAGGAATATTACTGGAGAGCATGATTGATGACTCTTGGCTATGGATGTATCCCGTTGGAGAATATACATCCAGAGGGCGGGGGGAAGACCAGGGTCAAGGAGGAAATGAATGATGTATTTTAGAGTCGGCTGCACCCAGCTAACACTGAGATGGTCACTCCTAATAAATCAATTTTTTTTACTCTGAGAGATGTGGCTAGACATTTATGATTTGAATGGGGGTGGATTTGTTGGAGGCCCTGACACAATCGATGAAAGGAGGACTTAACAGTGACTTTTCTGAGAAATATTTACGAAAAAAGAAAAGAAAAATGCGTGGAAGAGCTGACTCGTGAGGTTTAAGACGATGGGACCACGAAACTGCACATTCAACGTGCCCACCCAAAATCCGCCCATCTTTACGTTGTAGGTTCAACACCGTTGGCCCTTAATTACCAAGAGGTGCTGATCATGGCTGAAAGACATCCTTACCCATAAAGTAGAGAGTTTCTCCAGTCTCTAACTAGACAATTGTTTTCACTTGAGGTTTCTCAGTATGGCGAGATAGCGCAGCCAGTTGTTATCAACCATTTGTTCAGTAGCCATTCCCAGTTTGCAATGGCGCTGGAAAAAAAAAAGGTGACTAATGCCCGTTTCCCACACTTACGACCATCGCAGCGTGATCAAAATTCAGACGCTTGGCAAGTGGCTTCATATTTATGACGGTGGCCGTATCCTGGGGTCACATGATCCCCTCTTGCGACCTTCTGACAAGCAAAGACAGTGGGGAAGCCAGATTCACTTAACAACTGAGTTACTAACTTAACAATTGCAGCATTTCACTTAATTGTGGCAAGGAAGGTCGTAAAAAAGGAAGCAGAACACGCTGAACAATTGTCTCGCTTAGTAACAGAATTTGGGGGCTCAGTTGTGGTTGTAAGTCAAAGATTACCTGGATTTTTTTAGTGTGCAAACAAGGTTTCCCTGTGCAAAAATCTCTCTCCTTTTTTTTTTTTTTTTTGCATTCTGATTCCTTTTGTTCATTTCAAATATCAGTTTGATAACCCTGTCCTGGCCAGGCTAGAAAAATTAAATATACTGTTATGTTACGCAACCTTCTCTGTTTCGACCTGAACTTTTCTTCCACAGAAAAATAATTTTCTTTCCAGAAAACATCCCTACAAGGGATGAGATCTTGCTTGATATATTAGAGTGCCCTTGATCCAAAATGGCTCAGAACAAAATGCACTCCAACAAAAATAAAAAGACTAACATTAAATGAAACCCACAGTTTACGACTTTGTTGCTAACAATTATGCAGAAGGCAGTGAAAATGAGTTCTCCTTTCTAGACCTTAATTCCAAATTTTAAAAAATTCTGGAAATTATTATTATATATATATATATGTATATATATATATATATATATACATACATACATACATACATATACACACACATGGTATTCAGCTTTATTCGGGTATTTTCCCATGAACAAAGCTGAATACCATACATGTAAGTACCCGCGAAAACTTAAGGAAACATATATATATACATATATATATATATATATACACATACATAAAGATATACATTAAAAGTCAATGGCTTACATCAGAGAGACTTATCTGCTGGACAGAATACTGAAGAGACAAAGAATGAAAATAAATTGGAATACATTATATTTTTTCCACAATCCAAGCAGATACTATATTTGCTATTTTTTTTCCTAGAAGTGCCATTTAGTGGCAGATATGCTTAAGTGTTATTTTTAAAGCCATTTCCAGGGTTAGGAATAATTTTCTCCACCATCAATATTTTCTGTTTTTTGTTTGTTTGTTTGTTTGTTTTTTAAAAAAAAAAACTCTCGAGGAGGTGAGAGACGTGCTCCAGTTTTTAAGAAAGCTTTTTTTTCCCCTGTCCTTCTGACTCGCCCACCACCCTTTTTGGCTTTATTCTTGGAGCAGAGTTTCTCTCCAGTTAAATCCGCCAGTTGGTCCATGAGTGAGAGGCAGGATGGGTGGATCGGTGAGTTGCCAAAGTCCGGTATCTCCAAGCTCTTCACAACAGCAGAAGCCCAAGTAGGGAATCTGAAATGAAGCGGGGAAAAAAAAAAAACCATCAGCGAAATATTTAACAGAATAACAAAGTTGGAAGGGACTTTGAAGGTCATCTAGTTCTTTGGTCACCCCCAAAGTCACCCCCAAAGCAATTAATCCAGGCTGCGTGGGAACACAAGGCTGCGCTGCCCACAGGGCCCGTGGGAACACAAGCCTTGTATCACTTGCATTGCGAACAACACGAAGTAGTGAGGGGAGGGGGGAAAGGGTGGAGGGGGGACTTGCCCCACTCACCCCACATGCGTGGCCTGGCCACCGGGCTGCTGCTTTCCACTTCTTTCTTCTTCTGCTTTTGGTTGCATGCAAGGAAAGCAGCAAAAGTCTTTCTTTCTCTCCCCCAAACTCCGCCAGCAATGAGTCTTTGGGACACTGCAAGGCCTCCTATTCCAAGAGGCTGCGCCGGCATGACAAGGCTGACAAAGACTCATTTCCAGCAGAGTTTGGGGAAGAGAAAGAAAGGCTTCTGCTGCTTCTGCTGCTTTCATTGCATTAAGCCAAAAGTCTCTCCCTTTCTTTCTCTCTTTCCCCCTGAGAACGGAGCTGGAGACGGAATCCTGCGATCCCAAATAAAGAACGATTGATCGGTAGGAAAACAGGGTGCGGAATTTTCCTGCAGACTTTGGGGGGATTTTCCCAGGGTCTCTGGTCCATGGGATTTAAAATGATGAGCTTGGTGGTCCCTGAGGTCCCAAAAGTTGGTGACTCCTGTTCTAGTCCAATCAAGCAGGAGAGTTCTATCCCATTTCTGACAAGTGGTTGTCCAATCTCTTCTTAAAAACCTTGAACAGAATGGATGTAAACTGAGGATTACCTTTAATCATTAGACAATGGTCTCTAAACTTTCTATCATAACTTTTTATCCTCTTCTGAAACCTGGATTACTGCAGCCAGTTTTGGTCACCCTAACTACAAAAAAAGATGTTGAGACTTGGGAAAAGGGAAGAGAAGAGCAACTAAGATGATCAAAGGCCTCGGGAGACTAAACCATACAAAGAAAGGCTGCAGGAGTTGGGTTTGGCTAGTCAAAAGAAGAATTGGGGTGACCCAATAGCAGTATTCCAGTATTTGAGGGGCTGCCCCCAAAGAAGAGGGAGTCAAATTATTTTCCAAAGCACCAGGGGGCAGGAAAAGAAACAATGGCTGGAAACTAATCAAAGTGAGAAGCAACATGGAATTAAGGAGAAACTTTCTAACAATTAACCAGTGGAACAGCTTGCTTCCAGAAATCGTGGGGGCTCTATCACTGGAGGTTTTTAAGAAGAGACTGGACGGTCACTTGTCTGACATAGTATAGGTTCTCTTTCTTGAGCAGGGAGCTGGACTAGAAGACCTCCAAGGTCCCTCTGAACTCTATTCTAAGTTATTCTATTGTAGCCAAGAAGTCGCATGCCAGTAACTGGATTTCAGTATGATTGGTCAAATAATATTTTTTAGGTTGTGTTTGGAGAGGGGAGAGAATACCTTTTAGCCATGCACTTCCTCTACACAATCACAATTTTCTTTCAGGAGCGCAGAAGCAACACACACGTTGAAAATGCAAGTGCAAAAGAGAAGTGGATGCTGAAATTACCTTTTTGAAATGCTAAATCTATAATGGGCAGTCAGGATTAATTGCTCTGCAAATGTGCATACATGTGCACAATTTCATGGGCCCCATCAACTGGTTGTCCAAATGAGGTATGAGACAATCCCTTTCCAGCAATCTTCCCTGCTCATGTGGTTCTTGCGCTCAGACAATAAGCTTAGGGATCATGCCTGACTGAATAAAGTATGTTTGGACTCGGTAAGAAGATTTTCATCTGGGGACAAACAAAACCACATCTAAAGAGCTTTATCTTGTCGGCCTGTCAATCACCTTTCGGACCATCTGGACAAAATCCTTCGAATTCTGTGGTGACAGTCCTTGTAGCTGGCAAGTGCAGGCCTCCAGGGAGGATGCGTGCGCAACAATCAAAATGTTATTCCCTGTAGTTAAAAAAACAACAAGAAGAGATAAACACAGAATCATATAGATTTAAGTTTGCCAGGGATGAGCTCTCTGGGGCACAGAAGCAAAGCTTTGATGTGGGTTTGATGAGGCAGATGGGTTTTCTAGTTCAAAGTAGCTCCAAGATGCTGTCCTTTTAAGCTGAAGATAGTGAGAAGTTGAGAAAATAGAAAGCCACTACACACAGACAATGGTTTTGTGTCTACTTATAATCAATTTCTTCCTATCTAGATTTTCCACAATCTCTGGTGGAATTTGCGTTCTCTCCTTCTTTTATTCAACATAACCATTTTCATAAAGCATCTTTCCAACCCAATGCATTGCAAGCCAAGCCAAGCCAACCCAATGCAACCCAACACAACACAATGCAACTCAATCTAACACAACCCAATGCAACTCAATCCAACCCAACCCAACCCAACCCAACCCAACCCAATGCAACTCAACACAACCCAGCACAATGCAACTCAATACAACCCAACACAATGCAACCCAACATAATCCAATGCAACTTAACCCAACCCAACACAATGCAATCAAACCCAACACAATGCAAGGCAACCTAACTCAACCCAACCCAACCAACCCAACTCACTGTAGAGATAAGGTTTGAGACATTTGAAATGGGGAAGACACCAGCTATCTAGTCATGAATGGATTAATTCTTTTGGCCAAAATTAAATGAGTTTAAATCAAGATCCACACAGTCATTGGGAGGAGATTAAGCAACAATAAATTCTTGTGCATCTTTCCCCAGGAGCGCCTCTTTACATGGGACGGCCCTTCTTATTTTTTTCTTAAATTTGTACATAACAGAATATGAACTGAATATCTGCTGTTTTTTAAGAGAGAAAGTCTGTTTACAATGTTCATGAGTTTCCTATCGTAAAGCGGGACGATGGTTTTCTCTTCTGACTTGTCTTTACAATCCCACCCTACCATATCTTGAGTGGCCGTGTTACATACACAGGTAGTCCTCCACTTACGATGGTTGCTAAGCGAATCTGTTTTTCCCTGTTGACTTTGCTTGCCAGAACGTCGCAAAAAGGGATCACATGGCCTGGGGACACTGTGACCGTCATAAATATGAGTCAGTTGTCAAGCATCTTGAATTTTGATTGTGTGACTGTGGGGATATGGCAACGGTCGTAAGTGTGAAAAACGGGTCGTAAGTTGCTTTTTTCAGCGCCGTTGTAAATGGTCACTAAATGAACTGTTGTAAGTGAAGGACTACCTGACTCTCTTAATCTAATGTTACTGTTCTTCTCTTCGCCGGGATGGAATTATACTTGCCTTTAGCTTTGCATTCACTTAGAATTTCCTTGGTGACCTGAAAACTTCTGCTGATGTAGGTTTCATAGGATTCGGAAATTCCTAATTTGTTCACGGCTAAGTGAGGTCTGTGGAGGTTAAAAGAAAAAGAAGAAGAAGAAGAAGAAAGAAACAGAAAGCGAAAAATCCAAGTATCGTAAGAAGGAAAAGCTCGGCTACCATTCTCTGTTCTTGTCTTTCTGATTTTTGGGGGTTTTTTTTCCTTATTACTTTGCACTCCATTAACCTCCAAGAACTGGCTTTGTGAGATGGGCAGCCACAGGAATCAATCAAAATAAATAAATACAAACAAATAAGAGAATAAAGGGACCGTGGAGGTCTTCTAGTCCAACCCCTTGCTCAACCAGGAAGCCCTATACCACTTCAGAGAAATCTTTGTCCAATTTCTTCTTAAAAACTCCCAGTGTTGGAGCATTCACAATTCCTGGAGGCAAATGGTTCCACTGGTTAATTGTTCTAACTGTGGGTTGGATCTCTCCTTGACTAGTTCCTGGATTTGTCCTTCTTTTCATTAAACCAGACATACCCAACACCCGCAACTGTTGCTCCTACCTGTATGTTGTATCGACACTCAAACTGACTGCGGCTAAATCCGGTGGTGGGATCCAGGCTGGCAGAGAATTCCCTGGTACCCATTTGGTCCATTCAAACAAGCCTGGCTCGACTCGAATCTTCAGGTTATTTTCCTGTTGCAAGCCTAATAATGAGAGAGAGAGAGGGAGGGAGGGAGGGAGAGGGAGTGGGAAAGAGAAGAAAGAAAGGGACATTGAGGGAGGAGAGAGAAAGAAGAAGGGAGGGAGGAAGGAAGGGAAGGAAGGAAGGAAGAAAAGAAAAAAGTGATTGAGAAAGGAGGGAGGGAAGGAGGGAGAGAGGAGGGAGGGAGGAAAGAGAAAGAAAGGAGAAAGAAAGAAAAGGAAGGAGGGAGGGAAGGAAAGAGAAAGAAAGAGGGATGGAGGAAAGAAAGGGAAAGAAAGAGAAAGAAAGAAAGAAAGAAAGAGGGAAGGAAAGAAAGAAGGAAAAAAGAAAGAAGGAAAAAAAGAAAGGGAGGGAGGAAAGAAAGGATGGGAAGGAAAGAAAGAACAAAATAAAGAAAGAAAGAAAAAGAAAGAAGCATAATATAAAAATTTAACTTGAGGCCAATGTTTCATGCCATTTGCAACTGTTTGTGTTTCCTTTCCGGTGAACAAATTTGGCCTCTTTGCTGTATGTTTTTATCAACTGCCTCTTACGTGTGCATAAAACACAATTCTGACTGGGTTTAAACATCCAGGCAAGATAATTTTACAGACTTGTAGGAACAAGCCCTCAAACTCACCACTGGGATGGACTCGGCCATGGGTGTCCCTCAGGGAAGCCAACATCAACCCACCCAGGGACTTACCTTTCAGGATATGGTGTGCGGTCTGCACACACCGCAGCGATGGAGAGCAATAGATGTGGTGGATGACTGTGTTGCTTTCAAGGAGAGCCTCACCTGTATTGAGACACGAGTTCAAAATAAAGGACACAGCAGGGTCTGCAACACACCGAGGGCTAAATTTCCTACCTTTTTTTTAAGGTAGGGAAATGGTGATTCTCCAACCCTAAAAAGACCTTGAAGATGGATAAAAGTAAAAAAAAAAAAAGAAATCTTCACTGTGCCCCTAGGGCCCAGGATGTTCTGGGACAGGCTACGGATATCATCTTTGGAACAGGTTGTCCTCAACTAACGAATGGTCACTGGGTCACCATGAGAAGTTTCGATGGAACAGGGAGGTACTTACAACCTGGATTATTGTTTATACTGTAATACATTCTAGTTGCTGTTCGATTGACTTTATAGAGAAGACATTTGGAAATTAGCTCATGTTGAGTTTGGCCAGAGAGAACATTTTGGCTCCTTTGCCATTCCTGATTTCACAGTGGACTTTGATCACATAAGCTACGCTCGGTCTTTATAAATGTGGGCAGATCATTTCCCCATTTTTACATTTTTTGGAGAACAAACCCAACTATAAAACTGTGCCCTGCAAGGCAAGTAACCACATTCAGCCTCTAGATGGCAATTGTGCTTCAAAAAACAATGTTCCCATCCAACGGGTATTCCTTTTAAAAGCTGAGTTCAAGAGGTGATTTTGAGTGGTGTTATCACGTTGTCACTCTGGAAAATGTGAGACTTGCGGTAGGGCATTGCAGAAGTCATTTTCACGGGTTCCTAAGGGAGGGGGAAGAGATTGGATAGCATTCCGTCGGTGACGTTGTTTGACCCGAGTGACACAATTGGCATCATTGGCGCAAATGTTGTCAATTGGCAAAGCTGTAGCCAAACTGGGCCAGTGCCAAGCAAGGCAGCCCATGTGGAGGTGTGAAAAACGGGGGCTTTACTGTCATTGTGCTATGGAGATGCCAACAGATACAGGAGCATTAGCGAACAGATCACAAGGCACTGCAAGGATGAATGTACCAGGGCCTTTAGATCGGGGTGTCCAACAGCATGGCTGGCTCAGGAATTATGGGAGTCGAAGTCCACAGGTCTTAAAGTTGCTAAGGTTGGACACTCTTACTTTAGACCAGTAGCCCCCACTCTCTTTCTGGCTTTGCGGAGTGATGGGGAGAGGGGGAGGGGAAATAGTTCTGTGTGAGTGGCAGGTGGGTATCATGTCCCTGGTGGAGACTGATTCTGAGGGAGAGGAGGAACAGCCGACAAGGAGTGAAAGTGTGGCTCCGGAGGTGGTGGAGGAGGCTGGGGAAGGGCGGATGCCGGCTGGGCAGTCAGAGGAGGACCCAGGCCCATCCCCTCTCCATCCTAGGGCATGCAAGGAGGAGAGGATAAGGGAGAGAATGGGTTCTTCGGGAGGAGAGGGCCTTGATCCTCTCCATGGGCTGCAGCTGTGACAACTGAATAAGAGGACGGACATGAGTACAGGCGACTGCTGGAAACAAAGCATGGAAATATCTCTAGTTTATGGTTCCTCTCTGAGTTCAGCGTCCTTCCCAGTGTGTGTTCCGATATCTGTAGACGTCTTCAAGCCCTTATCTTGCCTGGTTTGTGTTGTTTTTTTACTCTTTATAATTTATAGGCATTTTTAGTTTAAACGGCATTTCCTCCTTCTTGTAACTGCTCGTGTGGGAGTTTTTTTGTCTTCAGTCAAGGATATTTGGAGATTGGAAGCAAAGTAAAGGAATAAAAGGGGCTTTATTTGTTTTTTGTGACTGTGTTTATTTTGTATTTCCCCTCCCCGCCCCCCGGGTCATCACAGTGGGCATGCTCGCCCGCGCAGCTCCATTGGCACGATCAGCAGGCACTCGGACCATTGCAGCTTCACGCATGTGCACAAGTGCCCACCACTCACGCAAATGGAGCTGCATATGCATGCTTGCCTGCTGCTTGTGTGGCCCAGTTCCAAACAGGCCACGGCCCAGGGTTGGGGACCTCTGCTTTAGACCAGGGGTGTCCAAGTTAATTTCACTGAGGGCCGCATCAGGGCTGTGGTTGATCTGGGGTGTGTGGCTGGGTGGGTGTGGCTGATTGGGTGGGCGTGGCTGAGTGGGTGGGCGTGGCCAGCTTGACGCCACTCCCCAAAATTGATGGCATGTTTTCTCTATGCACTGGTTACAGCGGGCCAAAGCGATGCGGGTCAGACTCTCACATTTGCTAGGGCGGCCCAGAGGGCTGGATCCAGTGGTGGGATTCAACATTTTATACTACTGGTTCTGTGGGCGTGTCTTGGTGGGCGTGTCCTTCTCCATCTCCCTGGTGGCTACCGCCGTTTCTTGTTTTGCTCCTCCCATAAACAGTGGTGGGATTCAAAAAAAAATTACTACTGGTTCAGTGGGTATGGCTTGGTGGGTGTGGCAGGGGAAGGATATACTGCAAAATCCCCACTCCCTCCCCACCCCACTAACCTGCTTTCCAGCTCCATCCTCCTGTGCAGGGCAACCAAAGAGGACCCAGCCAATCAGCAGGGACTCGATGAGAGGCAGAAAATAGATGGGGGCGGGGCCAGTCAGAGGTGATATTGGCCGGTTCTCCCAACTACTCCAAATTTCCGCTACTGGTTCTCCAGAACTGGTCAGAACTGGCTGAATACCATCTCTGGCTGGGTCTCCCATTGTGGGCTGGATGTGGCTCGCAGGCCTTGTGTTTGACACCCCTGCTATAGACAATGAGCTTGCAAAGACAACGTAACGCCTTTTCAACGTGCCTCCTTCCTGCTCCAACCCCCAAGCAGGCAAACTCACCCACAAGCCGGGCTTGCGTGCATCCCAACACTGTGATGGGAGCATCCTTTTCGTACTCCCTGAAGCCACCGCTCCGTTGAGGCAAGTTGTGAGGCATATTCAGATTTGTGCGGATGTATCTTCCTGTTCAGAGAAAGAGAACAGTGTTGGATAAAGAGATTCCCCAAGGATGAATGTCAAGATGAAAGTCAAGCTCAACTCCTGGTAGCATCTGTGAAGCTTTCTTGGGTCTGTTAGAGAAAGGGTTTGCCCCCAATTGAGTTCTGGGGGATAGAGTGGTGGTGGGATTGACCTTGAGTGTATACAGCCGGAGAGGCTGGTCCTCTCCTTCTAAAATATAATTTGGTTTGTCTTTGGTGTTCTTCTGAGATAAGCCAAAGTTGGCCAAGTGTTGCCACCTCTTGTACATTAATAGGATGGCCTGGCCATTTTGGGATCGGTACCATGGTTTTTCAAGGTGACACTATGCAATGTTCATGGGAGTGATTTAGAAGTGAATTGGCTTTGTCGTCTTCTAGGCTGTTTTTTTAATTTCTCAGTTTGGCCTAGTGCCTTAGAATTTCCTGGTATTTTCTTACCCCAGTTCTAAACCACTTCCAGGCTCAGATAAGGTCTGTCTGTCTGTCTGTCTATCTGTCTAATCTATCATCAATCTCTTCATCATTATCTCTATCTATCTATGTATCATCCCTCCCTCTCTCTCTCCCTCTCTCTCTCTCTCTCTCCATCCATGAACAACAAATCAAGCAGTAAACAATAACACAATCAAGGAACTACCAACTACCAACTCAAACAAATAAGCTAACAAGTAAACAACAGCCCAATGAACCATCAAGAACATCTCACCAACACTGACAGTATAAGGCAAGTATAAGATAAGATGGTAGCAGTCTTCCAATATTTGAGGGGATGCCCCAGAGAGGAGGAAGGGGTCAAGCTATTTTCTAAAGCACCTGTAGGCCAGACAAGGAATAATGGATGGAAACTGAACAAGGAGAGAGTTAACCTAGAAATTAGGAGAAACTTTTTGACAGTGAGAGCAATCAACCAATGGAACAGAAGTTGTGGGAGCACCATCACTTGAGACTTTCAAGAAGAGACTAGACTGCCATCTATCAGAAATGATGTAGGGTCTACTGCTTGGGCACTAGATGACCTATAAGGTCCCATCCAACTCTGATTATCTGTTATCAGTTAAGACATGGTATGTAGACAGAAAGCAAACCCCACCCCCTTCCAGAACTGATGAAGTTACCCAATTAGGTAATGAAATGTCTGCAAGAGGCTCCCATGGCATCTGTCTGTCTGTCTAGGAAGTTCCATAATCTCAGAAATCACCATACGTTCTTTCTTTCAGGTCTTTGGACCTACACACTCTCTTCCTTCTCATTTGCTTTTGTTCCCACCTACTTCCCACCATTTTCCAAATCAGGTGAATCCCCATTATTGAACTCCAAATTAGCTACCTGTAAACACAGAGGAATGAACAGGTTCGTCATGTAGTAGAATGGAGAGAAACTCACCTTTGGTATCAAAACATTGTGAGAGCCAGTATTTTCCAAACACGACATCCATTCTTTCTCCGTGACGACAAACAAAAAGGCATCTTTTCTGGGGTCCAGGTGTGTTGGAAATCCTTAAGGGCTGACCACAAGAAGAAAGTAGGACTTAAAAACTACCTTGGCTTGAGTTCTCTACTCCCGGCAGTCAAAGCCCGGGAGATAGGTAGAAGGAGACTCGCAAGTGTGAACTTTCCTTACCTGCATACTCTGACAGAAAATTGTGAGAGGCCCCGTTTCTCCTGGTCCTTGATCTTCCTGGGCTCTTCGATCCATCACCCCGTCAGTGAACATCACAAGAGATGAGGAAATAGTGGCATTCATAATAGAATATGACCTAGACCCAATGCAGAAAACAAAAATATGGCTAACAAGAGCCTCGGTGGCACAGTGGTGAGAGTGCAGTACTGCAGGCTACTTCTTCTGACTGCCGGCTGCCTGCAATTTGGCAGTTCAAATTTCATCAGGCTCAAGGTTGACTCAACCCTCCATCTTTCTGAGGTTAGTAAAACGGGGACCCAGGTTGTTGGGGGCAAGAGGCTGACTCTGTAAAACCACTTACGGTTGGAAAGCACTGTAAAGCAGTACATAAGTCTAAGTACTATTGCTATCTTCCTTCCTTCCTTCCTTCCTTCCTTCCTTCCTTCCTTCCTTCCTTCCTCCCTCCCTCCCTCCCTCCCTCCCTCCCCTTCCCTTCCCAGTGGTTAGAATGCAGTATTGCAGACTAACTCTACCCACAGCAGCAGTTCAATCCTGACTGGCTCAAGGTTGACGCAGCCTTCCATCCTTCCAAGGTCAGTAAAATGGGGAGCCAGGTTCTTGGGGGCAATAGGCTGACTCTGTAAAACTGCTTAGAGAGGGCTGTAAAAGCACTGTAAAGCGGTATATAAGTCTAAGTGCTGTTGCTGTTGCGGAGAATATAACTCTTTAAGTATAGAATGCTCCCAAAGGGTCCTGTACCTGGTACCAGCTGGCCTCCACCAATTCTTTTATGGTAAAAAGGAAGTTAAACTAATGTTTTCCAAAGATGCAGGAAGATACAGGGGTTGGTTTTGTAACGCAACTATATGAAGATCAGACTGCTTATGTCACCTCCCTAGGGCCAATGGCTGTCTACTACTGAGGATTATAGCTGACCTGGTTTCCAAATGTCAGCTCTCTTATGGAAGATATTATTAAAATCTGGAGCAAATCACTTTTGCAACCTGTCTCACAAGGAAGAGATTTTACTGTTCCTTTCCAAAATGCTAGCCATTTGAGAGGAAGAACAAAGCACAAAGATGAGAGTTATTTTATTTGAGGAACTGCCCCAGGGAGGAAAGGGTCAAGCTATTTTCCAAGGCTAGACAAGGAATAATGGACGGAAACTGATTGAGATTCAACCTAGGAATTTTCTGACAGGGAGAACAATCAACCCACGGAACAGAAGTCGCCTTCGGAAGTTGTGGGAGCTTCATCGCTGGAAGCTTTCAAGAAGATGCTGGACTGCCATCTGTTAGAAATGGTGTAGGGTCTCCTGTTTGGGCTGGGGGTTGGACTAGATGACTTACAAGATCCCTTCCAACTCTGTTAATCTGTATCTGTACTTTCTCCTAGGCAGTCGGGACAATGTCCAAAAATTACTCCAAATTATAGCCATTAAATGAGATGTAGACTGAGAGGTTGATGTTTTAATATCCAAGAGAGATCAGTTGATCTCCATCAGTACTTCACCTTGACCTTTTACCAACATGCATCTACCCACATGTTCATCTTGACCTTCTATCAGCATACTTCTAGCCGCAAGTTCATCTTGAATTTCTCCCAAGGTATGACTACCAAACTGTTTCACAGACCCATCCACAAGAAAAGTTCTTATTACCCCCCTTCTGCACAGGATTAGGGTTATTCCCCATGAAAATACTAGAAAACGTGGAACATGGAACTACTCACCCATGGTAAACCCAAGTGCCACATTCATCGGCTTTGGTGATATAATTCTCTGGCAACAATCCTGAGCACCCCGTGGCAAATGAAGTACCATAAATCCATCCTTCGCTAGTTGTGATTTGTTCCACAGGGGACATGAAGATGAAATCTCCTGGCACGAGTTCAAGCTCGTCATCATTCTGTGGGGTGTAGGGGTAGATGACTTGCAGGGTCTGGAAGAGAGAAAAGAAGAAGAAATTGAGCACTGACTGGTAAATATTTTGTTTTAGGCTCCCTGCTCCAGTCCTTCAGAAGATGTGAACAATGGGTGGAAACTAACCAAGGAGAGAAGCAACCTAAAACCAAGGAGAAATTTCCTAACGGTGAGAACAATCAACCAACCTCGCCTTCAGAAATTGTGAGTGCTCTATCCCTGGAAGCTTCCAAAGAGACTGGACAACCATTTGTCTGAAATGGGATAGTCTCCTGCTGGATCAGCAGACCTGCAAGGTCCCTTCCAATTCTATTATTCTATGTTCTATTCTACTTTTCCCCTAACCATGGATTCTCAGGAGAAATTCTAAGACTAAAGCTTCTGGAATTCCTACCCCCAAATAAATAATATTTTGTTCCTACTTCACTTCTTCATCATCTTTTAATGACCCCATGATCCCTTACAGAGTGAAGTCTGGGCAATTGAATGGAGCTAGCAAAGCGTTTTACTGGCTGGAGGCCCTTCCTGTTGCCAATGCGTAGTTTTGTTCAGCAGATATATTCTCAGTGTGCCCAGAGAGAAAAATATCTGCCTCTACCTAGGATCGAACTCACAGCCTCCTGATTGTGAGGCGAGAGCTCCACTTCTAGGCCACCAAACCACTCTTTTGTTCCTACTTCACTACTTTGGCAGTATTTGAATTCTGAGAATCCACCACAGAATTCTAAGACTGTTGACAAGACTGGGAAGTGAAGACTCTTGACCCAACCGAGAAGCCAAGAAGCCAACCCAGAATAAGTCACAAATCACTTCTATAATACCGCCAAGGAAGCATCACCGACCTAGTGAGTCAACCCTGATTTCAGAACATCTTCCTGGTTTTTAGAAGAAGTTCCTTCAAGTCCAACTTACCTCATGATTGGCAAATCTAATGTCACGGGAGAAGATGGCAGCTACCCAGTCACAGCCCAGTTTGACATCAATGCTCTGAGCCAGCTTCTCGAGGGTGGGCAAGTGGCTGGCTTGGAAGTGGTAAGCCAGAGTCACATGGAGTTGCTTCTTGTGAGGTTCCACATGTACATCTACAAGAAGGAAAATGATGGTCAATGGCACATCATTGAGAACAGCAGGAAGTCCGATGGGTCCAGCATTTCATTTTGCGTTATGGATGACCAGATGTTACCAGAAGTTACTAAGCTGAAAATGAATATAAAAGACCACTTTTTGGTAGCATTATTGAAAGGGGAACCACTCAATGCTATCATGGATTTCCCCCCATTTTCCTTCTCAATCTAATATAAAGGTAAAGGTTCCCCTCGCACATACATGCTAGTCGTTTCTGGCTTTAGGGGGCGGTATTCATCTCCGTTACAAAGCCGAAGAGCCAGCGCTGTCTGAAGACGTCTCCATGGTCATGTGGCCAGCACGACTAAATGCCAAAGGCGCATGGAATGCTGTTACCTTCCCAGCAAAGGGGTCCCTATTTTTCTACTTGCATTTTTTTTTTACATGCTTTTAAACTGCTAGGTTGGCAGAAGCTGGGACAAGTAACGGGAGCTCACTCCATTACACGGCGCTAGGGATTCGAACCGCAGAACTGCTGACCTATCTGATCGACAAGCTCAGTGTCTTAGCCACTGAACCATTGAGATTCGAACTGCCAAATTGCAGGCAGCTGGCAGTCAGCAGAAGTAGCCTGCGGTACTGCACTCTAACGACTGCGTTACCATGGCTCATGGTATGGGGATTCCTTCCTGAGTGGTGGCTTGGACTAAAAGACCTCCACGGTCCTTTCCAGTTCTGTTATTCTGTTTCTGGGATCTTTCCAAGGCCAACCCTTCCTTGGGTTCCTCAAGATCCCTTGTCAAAAGCAAACTGGCTTTGAGGAAGCATCAAGGAAAGCATGTCTACCTGGGGTCATGGAAAGCCATTTCAAAGGCACCAGCGCATATCATTTAAGTAGGTTGTCAGGGTTCCGGTGATTGCCCTAATTAAATCATGAGCCTCCGGCCAAGCTTCAGAAGAATTCAAAAGATTTATTAGGAGCCACATGCCAGCATTAACCGAAATGAAACCAACTCTGGCATATGTAATTTACAGTCACCTGTGACCCTGTTTCCCCCTCCCCCCTGGATGTATCATAAATCAGACTCTCCAATAAAGCACATCCACCGGCTGGATGTCATCAATCAAATTCTCCAATGAAGGATTTTCCCAGGCAGAAAATCCGGTAGCCTAGCTACAATCTTTTTAAGATAAGGGTGGAATGTACTTCTGGTTTTAAACTGCCCTATTTCTCCTTCTGATTCCATGCCCCCCCTCCCCATTGCTTATGGCCCCTTGAAAACATGCATAGAAATGTTTTACGAGTTGACACAGGGTTTAAGTGGGAAGCGTCGTTCTGTTATTCCGCTCCATGCTCACCAGTTTTAGCGGTGACTTCCGCCGCGAAGTCCGCCCCGAATTTCTTCAGGATCTCCGCACAATCCTCCTTCACGAAGAGACCGATGAAGTTTGATGAGGTATAGAGTTCCAGAGGCAAAGGAACTGGGAACTTGCACCTCCACCGGGTCACTGTAGCCAGCAGTGCTTCACAGAGGGCATCCACCTTGCTGTCTTCACACTGCAAGATATCCCACGAGAAGGTAAGATGCAGACAGTGGTGGGATTCAAAAAAATTTTTCCTACCAGTTCTGTGGGCGTGGCTTGGTGGGCGTGGCAGGGGAAGGATGGTGTAAAATCCGCATCCCCACCCCACTCCTGGGGGAAGGTTACTGCAAAATCTCCATTCCCTCCCCACCCCACTAACCTGCTTTCCAGCTCCGTGTGCAGGGCAACCAAAGGAGACCCACCCAATCAGCTGGGACTCAATGGGAGGCAGAGAAGAGATGGGGGGTCAGAGGTGGGATTTGCCGGTTCTCCAAACTACTCAAATTTTCCGCTACCAGGTCTCCAGAACTGGTCAGAACCGGCTGAATGCCACCTCTGGATGCAGGACCTCAAAAGTTGTGTTTGCCAATTCAGGAGAAAATCTGGCTGCTCTGCTCCAGACTCACCATGAAGAACTGGCAGAGTGTGATATGGGGGAAGATGTTGTGGGCTTTGTTTTTTCCACACAACTGTTTCGACTGCTGCCAGAAGTCAGTCAGCTTCCGCGCTAAGGGGCCAGTGGGACGTAAGTAGAGGACGTATTCCCGAGGAAGCGGATCATCAAGGAAGGGATCACAGACGTGGGAAAAGAGCCTGTAATGAAAAAAAAACAGAGGGGATGGATGGTCCTTTCAGATCCATGGAACAAATCCAGATTAATACGGGCACCACAAGAGAGGATGCTGTTTCTATTACCTGCCCCCCCCCTTTTTTTTACAATAATTTGGAATCTGGTCCCATCAAGGTTCAGGGTGTTGTGGGAAAATGCCAGCCAGACTGAAAGGAGGAGTCAGGGAGGACCCTTGGCAACTTTAAGACGGATGGACTTCAACTCCCAGAATTCTCCAGCTCACAATACTGGCTAGGGAATTCTGGGAATTAGCACCTCTTAAAATGTTAAAAGGACGTGGTGGTTCAGTGGCTAAGACGCTGAGCTTGTTTGATCAGAAAGGTCGGCAGTTCGAATCCCTAGCGTTGCGTGACGGAGTGAGCTCCCGTTACTTGTCCCAGCTTCTGCCAACCTAGCAGTTTGAAAGCACGTTAAAAAATGCAAGTAGAAAAATAGGGACCCCTTTGGTGGGAAGGAAACAGCGTTCCATGCGCCTTTGGCGTTTAGTCATGCCGGCCACGTGACCATGGAGACGTCTTCGGACAGCGCTGGTTCTTCGGCTTTGTAACGGAAATGAGCACCGCCCCCTAGAGCTGGAAACGATTAGCACGGATGTGCCAGGGGAACCTTTACCTTTACCTAAAATGTTTCACTTGGGCTCCTGCTGGTCAGGTTGCCAAATTTGAAAAACACTGCTCTGGTAGAACCCTTTTTCCTCATATTTATTTTATTTACATATTATGATTTTTTTTTAAATATCCCTATCATCGAGAAAAGCTCTTGGATGGTCCTTTGAGTCTAAAGACCAGGCCAGGAGGTGCTGAGTTCTGAGCAGAATATATAATAATATGTAATGCAAGTAGATTTGGACAGCAAATGGTGTTCCAGCCTAGGGAAAGTTATAAAACCTGCTCTTATTTTTTTATCTGCGAGATGCCAGAGAGATAATAGCTTCAGATATAGCTACAGATTAATGCCAGAGGACCATGTCTGCCTACACCAGGGAAAATTTCCAGGGCCAAAGGAAATTTTTCTTATTTCCCACAATACTGGCAATGTTCGAGATTTCATAATACATGAATTCATACGCACCAGTCACAAGCTGCTTGCACACTTCGGCCTCCCGTCGATGCCAAAGCTTTCTGCCTGCAGAAAAGCAAAGAGGGAGAGGCATGAGTTATAGATTCTGGTCAGAACACGCTAGATGGCAGTGAAGACACACATCCTTCTCTCAAGAAGGAAGGCAAATTCAGTATGTGTTTAATTTAGTTTAGTTGATTGTCATTGTACCTCGTACAATGAAATTAAATGCCATCTTCAGTGTGTATTTATAACTATAAAAATAAAAACGCAAACATGTATTCTTCGCATTCTATGCCATTAAATTGAAAAGCCCTGATATCGCATTAATATTGCACTCTAGAGTAGAATTCAAAAGAGCTACTGCCCTGGGATAGAAGCTGTTTTTCAGCCTATTTGTTCTTGTTTTTATTATTATCCTGTATCCAGAGAATAATAGTTCAAAAAAGGGTGCCCAGGATGAGATGGATCTTTGAGGATGTTTTGAGCTTTCTTAAGGCAGCGGGAGCTATAAAGCTCTTCCAAAGAGGGGAGAGGGCAACCCATGATACTCTGGGCCATGATGTTAACCCTCTGGGGTGCTTTCCTATCTGCCCCTGTGCAATTGGCAAACTAGACACAGGTGTAGTAAGTTAAGATGCTCTTTATGATGCAGCGGTTCCTGGATAACGTCATTGGGACCAGAGATTTAGTCTTTAGACTAGTGCTGTAACCCATCCTCAGGGAGCTTCTGTCTCTCATCAGAATGTGTGAAAGAGAAGTTCTAGTGAAAGGCAAGTTGTCTGAGGATCGGCTCCAGCACGAGTCCAAAAGTTCAGAAGGCTTTTGGACTTGTCGTCCCAGGGATTGACCCAGATTGGATCCAGTGGTGGGATTCAATTTTTTTTACTACTGGTTCTTTGGGCGTGGCTTGGTGGGTGTGGCAGGAGAAGGGTACTGTAACATCTCCATTCCCTCCCCGCTTCTGGTGGAAGGTGACTGCAAAATCTCCATTCCCTCCCCACCCCACTAACCTGCTTTCCAGCTCCGTTCTCCTGTGCGGGGCAACCAAAGAAGACCCAGCCAATCAGCTGGGACTCAGGAGGCAGAGAACAGATGGGGTTGGCAGGTTCAATCAGAGGTAGCATTTGCCAGTTCTCCAAACTACTCAAAATTTCTCCAGAACTGGTCAGAACCTGCTGAATACCACCTCTGATTGGATCCTACAACATTCTTCTTTTCTTTATGTAAAGAAAAGGGAAACGTCTAGGGAAAACTTTGCTGCTACAGAGGTTCTTCTGCACTGCCCTTCTTCCTTGCGAAAAAAATAAATAAATATTGGACTGTCCATCTGAATCCAAGTGGATGCTTTTATTCATGAAAAGTGGAGGTCTTTCTTTTGAACCCTCTATCCATCTTTCCCTGGAAAATAATTCCTCTTTGCTAAGGGAAGAAGGAACACCAAAGAGAGATGAGGCATTAGAGTCTCCATGGAGATGGGGTATTTTTTTTATTTTATTTTCAAAGAATGAAAAAATCAAACCACCGGGTCCTTAAATAAACAATGGAAGACCTTGTGCTTCACATTTCGCGTTTGTGAGTGTGCAAGGTGTGTTCAATAGATTTCCTACTGAGAGGAGAGCAAGTTTGTAGCTTAGGGTTGAACCGCGGGGTCCTTGGTGCTCTCTGAACTAGGCTACCTAATTGAATAACATTTGCAAAAAAATAATAATAATAACAATCAATCAATCAACAATCAAACTCAGAGAGCACCAAAGATTCCTCATTTTTAATACAAAATTATAACGCTTTAACGCTATTGATTGAATGGCCGATTAAGAAGTATGGAATATAAAATAAATGTAACTCCCCTCCCTACAATGTCAAGAAGGAGGAAGAAGATTGACAACCAATTCTTGTTTCCACCAAAACTTTCCATCCTCCTGTTTTGTCTCCTCCTCTTTCCAAATCTCCTGATTCATAATAAAGCACCCGTGACATATTCTAGCATGTGACTTTTCGTCTGTGGCTCTGAGCATCTTTTACATTAAAGATTCATGTCCGCTAGAGATCTTCCTGGCTTGGGTTTAGCCGAGAAATGTCTGCACTCAAAGCAGTGAAGATGGAGATGGAGTCAGAGGTGGGGGACGGGTTAACAGGATAACGGAAGGGGCCTTGGAGGAATTTTTAATCCAAACCTTTGATTGAGCAGGAAACCTTCTACCAATTCAGATAAATATCCAGTCTCTTCTTTAAAACCCTCAGTGATGGAGCACCCACGATTTCGGGAGGCAAGTCCTTCCACTGGTTAATGGTTCTAACTGTCAGGAAGTTAGGGTGGTTTCCTCATGCTGATAGTAGAATACAGAATACAGAATAACAGAGTTGGAAGGGACCTTGTAGGTCATCTAGTCCAGCCTCCCACCCAAGCAGGAGACCCTAACCATTTCTGACCAATGGCAGTCCAGTCTCTTCCTGAAAGCCTCCAGTGGTGAAGTTCCCGCATCTTCTAAAGGCAACTTTTGTTCCATTGATTGATTGTTCGCACTGTCAGAAAATACCTCCTTATTTCCAGGTTGAATCTCTCCTTGTTCACTTTCCATCCATTATTCCTTGTCTGGCCTTCGGGTGCTTTGGAGAAAAGCTTGACCCCCCCCTCCTCTCTGTAGCAGCCCCTCAAATATTGGAGCACTGCTCTCATGTCTCCCCTGATCCTTCTCAGGATCTTCCCTCTTCCATTTCCCAGATGGGCAAACTGAGAACTATTTGGAGTGGGCACTTTATCCACTCCCCAAATTGTTGACGCACTCCACCGAAAAATAGGGACTGATAGGGCTAGGCAATTTGGCATATAGCCATACTCCTTACTGACACAGATTTCCCATATTTTTAGGCATGAAATTTTCCAACACCCACATCATTTAGCCATCAGGCAGCTATGTTTGGGAAATCCAAGCCAGCCTCACTTGAATCAGGCTGACATTAAGGCCCGCGGACATTTCCAGGTAGGTGGACTTCAACTTCTTTGTGCTATAGAAGTTTTTCAGTTGAAGGGGAAAAAAAACCCATTACCTTCCCATGGGTTCCATCAAAGGATGCCCATTAAATGAAAGAAGCATGTCAATATATCTGTGGCATAATGGTGGCCTTACATTTACTTGCAATGAAGTGAACGTGATGGGATATGAAGCATTCCTTTACCAAAAGACTCCGTATCTTCTCTGAATATTTTTGGCACAACTGTTTTTACCAGAATGGTTCTGGTCGGCTGGGTCTTCTTTGGTTGCCCTGCAGAGGCGAACAGAGCTGGAAAGCAGGTTAGTGGGGTGGAGAGCAAATGGGGATTTTGCAGGATCCTTCCCTTGCCATGCTCACCAAGCCACGTGCCCAGAACCGGTAGTAAATTTATTTGAATCCCACCACTGCAGAATGCATTGACATGCCCTTTCATCGATGTTGGGTTGGTAGCCTTGCAACGGAGTCTACTCAACCCTTTGCTTGATGTCTGATACTAAAAAGACACGCCGGAAGCCAACAGCAGAAAGCCATGAGCTTAGAAATTCTCCTGAAGAAAGGTTACCTCACAGCCCACCACAAGTCCTTTTTGGTTTTCTCATAAAACAGTCATTTCATGAGAAGGACGTGCCCACTGGCAACAGCACCTCCCCCACAGCATGCTGAATTTTTAGCCTCTGCATAAGACAAAATTGCACACAGACAATTGGCACAACCACAGTTGGGGCGAGGAGTGATGTGCACATTGTGGATTGCACAAGCAGAGATCTCCAGAACCCTTGAAACTGAAGGGACATCACGAGGCCAAGGAGGAAGTGGAAGTGCAAATGAACGGAAAGCATTTTTTACACCAAGATTTGGGAAGACGTTTCCTCTTCCCATTGGCACGACTCGGCCTTTGGGTTTGTTCGAGAGGAAGGGTGGCAAAGAAACAAATCCATAACTTTTCAATGGTTTAGGGAAAAGGAAGCAAACAAGCAGGACAACAACAACAACAACAAAAAAAGCATAATATCCGCCAGGGAAATAACTACCAGCAGAGATAAGTTATGAGTTGAAAATGGTTGGGTAGGAGTTGTCCCAAAGATGCTTTTTCAAACAACAACTGGAGTTTTTTTTTTTCCGTTGAGAACGTTGCGCTTCTCATCCCAGAAGCTTCTTCAGTTCTGAAGATCTGAAGAACTTCAGGCCTTCAATTCTGAAGAATTTCACTTTTGAACATCTGAAGAAGCCTCCAGGATGAGAAGCAAAACATTCTCAAAGAAAAAACAAAGTCCAGTTGCCTTTTGAAAAAAGCACCCTGGGGACAACCATGACCTGAAAGATTTGAGAATCTCCACGGAAGTTGGGTTGAGTTGTGAGTTTGCAAGCTCTCCGATGTGTGGGCTCACGATGCCTGAGCTGGACATGGAAGAAGACGATAAAGAACGGAAGAGGAGGAGTAAAAGCAAGGTCAGAATCTAAGTCTGTCTGAGTAACATGACCTCTGATGGACTTGAAGGCCTGCCAGGAAAGAGCTGGGAATCTTCTGTCCATCTACTCCCTGGCACTCTCTTTGAAATGAAACCAACGGATGAACGACAACAAAAAAGAGAGAGAGAGAGAGAGAGAGACGGGGGTCTCAGAAGAACAAAAAGCAGCGTGGATTGGAGAAACATTGGCAGGGATCAGTGGAAAATGTCTGTGGTTCATTCTTGCTTTCGAAAGGCTTTTGCTGTGGCGAAAGTTTGCGGTCTAGAGAAGGAAAAGGAGATGTTTTAAGGAGGAAAATCACCAGACGTTTGGCTCTGAGCAGAGCCCAGAGGCTGCTGCAAGGATTCGAGGGGGCCTGGAAACGTGCAATCGATTAGCCCAGCCAGGGAGAACAAGTCCTGCCCTCTCCCCGCTCCCAATTGCAAGATGCAAAGGGTTGCAAACCACATGGCTTCCATGTGCTTCCTTTGCCCGGGGTTGCTCCTTCAAAGGCAGCAGCAACACATCCCAAGAGAAGGAGGCGCAGAGCGAATGCCTCCATATATCACTGACCCCAGCTGGCATTCTTCCTGAGGACATGAAAGCAGATCCCACCTGTGGAATGTAGGGGGACCCTCCCTCCCCCCCACCCACACATTTAAAAAAACCAGAAATATATGGCAACGGGGAGGGGAGGGGGAGAGGGGCAAACAAGAGGCAGATGAGTCTGAGAGGGAAACCATCTGGAAGTAGCAGCCCTCGGAAAGGAAATGCTTGTCGTGTGGATTTGAGTGCCACCAATTTCTCGTGGTCTTCTGCACAATCAGAAGGAGGTAGGACATCTTTCCACCCACTTTCGACGTGAATGGGGACAGCCCCCACCACCAGATCGACGTAGTCCTGGACGCACGATTGTAATTGAGCCGAATATTTCCATTGCTCAGCCAGAGGGTTGCTCAGTGAATTGTGCCTCATTTGGTGACCCTTTTTTCTTGCTACAGTTGCTAACGGAATCACAGCAGTCATTAAGTGAATCTGGATTCGCTCCTCCCCATTGAAACTGCATGTTGGAAACCAGCTGGGAAAGTTACAAGGGGTGATTGCATGACCCCGGGAGGGTGCAACCGCCGTAAATATAATGCCAGTGGCCAAGGATCTAAATTTTGATCCTGTGACCGTGGGGAATGCTGCAGCGGTTGGAAGTGCGCAAACTGATCATAAACCGTTTTTTTTCCAGTGCTGTTGTAAGTCTCTACAGAATGGTTGAAAGTCAAGGATTACCTGTAAAGAACTGTGGTGGCGCAGTGGTTAGGGTGCAGTATTGCAGGCTAACTCTGCTGACTGTCACCAATTCGATTCTGACTGGCTCAAGGTTGACTCAGCCTTCCAGCCTTCCGAGGTCAGTAAAATGAGGACCCAGATTGTTGGGGGTGAGAGGCTGACTTTGTAAACTGCTTAGAGAGGGTTGGAAAGCACTGTGAAGCGGTATATAAATCTAAGTGCTATTGGTAAGTGGGGAGGGAGGGATGGAGGGAGGGAGGGAGGAAGGAAGGAAGGGCTGAGGTGACACAGTGGTCAGAATTCATTATTGCAGGCTAACTCTGCCCACTCCCAGCAGTTCAATTCTTATTGGCTCAAGGTTAATTCAGCCTTCCATCCTTCTGAGGTGGGTAAAATGAGGACCCAGATTGTTGAGGGCAAGAGGCTGACTCTGTAAACTGCTTAGAGAGGGCTGTAAAAGCACTGTGAAGCTGTATATAAGACTAAGGGCTATTGCTATTGCTACAATGGTGCTGAAAATGTGACTCGAGCATTTTTCACACTTATGACTACTGCAGCATCCCCTTGGTCATGTGATTGACATTAGGATGCTTGACAACTGGTTCCTATCTATGAGCTAACATGACCGGAGGAGGAATTGTGGGAGTTGAAGTCTACAAGCCTTAAACTTGCCAAGTTTGACGACTCCTGGGTTAGACAAATCAAAACTGCCCTGGATGTTTGCAGAAATTTATCGCTTGGGCCAAAGGGGAGAAATTGCACCCAACAAGTTGGCTTCAAAGGCTGCCTATCAACCTGTTGCTGAGACTATTTTAAACCAGTTTAGCAAATGTTTATAGTGGTCTCCAGGGAATACTGATAAAAATATACCCCGACGTTGGCTGTTTCAGATCCACCAGGTCCCCCTCATCCATGTTACTGAAAAGATGAAGCTGGGTGAGAAGAGAGAGAAAAAGGGAAGTGTTTGGCCTCTTGAGGAAGTATCCAGTTCTAAGAAACAAGGAAGGAAGACGATTGTACATCACAGTTCCAAATTAAGACAGGCCTCCTTCCCATTCATTCAGGAAGCTCTCGGCTATTTTAAGATTCTTGTGTTCATTTTCCTCCAAAGGGCTTGTTTAGTTTCTTTGGGTTGTTCTCCCAACAATTGTAACTGCGTGAGGGACCTTGGAGTCTTAGTGGATGATGACTTGAATATGAGCCACTGCTGGGTGCAGCAGCAGCCAAGCAAGCTAATACAATCCTGGTGTGATGATCCAGGCTGGGATACAAAACAAACACAGTCACAGAAAACAGGTGAAGCCCCTTTTATTCCTTCACTTTGCTTCCAAGCTCTGAATATTCTTGACGGAAGACAAAAAACTCCCATACAAACAGTCACAAGAAGAAGGAAAAAAGCAACACAAACCAGGTAAGAGAAGGGCTGGAGGACGTCCACAGATAACACACACTGGGAAGGACGCCAAACTCAGAGAGGAACCATAAACTAGAGATATTTCTATGCTTGTTTCCAGCGCTCGCCTGTACGCACGTCCGTCCTCTTTTTCAGTTGTCACAGCTGCAGCCCATGAAGAAGACCAAGGCCCTCTCCTCCCGAGTAGACCATGTTTCTCCCTTATCCTCTCCTCCCTGCTTGCCCCAGGATGGATAGGGGATGGGCCTAGTACTGCTTTATAAAGCCCTAGTAAGACCACACCTGGAATATTGCAACCAATTTTGGTCACCATGCTACAAAAAAAGATGTTGAGACTTTGGACCAAGTGCAGAGAAGAGCAACTAAGATGATCAAAGGCCTGGAGACCAATCCATATGAAGTACGGCTGCAGGATTTGGGTTTGGCTAGTCTAAAGAAAAAATGAATTAGGGGTGACATGATAGCAGTATTCCAGTATTTAAGGGGCTGCCACAAAGAAGATGTAGGGGGTCAATTTATTCTCCAAAGCACTGGAGGGCAGGAAAGGAAACAATGGTTGGAAACTAATCAAAGAGAGAAGCAATCTGGAATTAAGGACAATTAACAGTGAGGACAATTAACCAGTGGAACAGAAGTTGCCTTCAGAAGTTCTGATGCTCCATCACTGGAGGTTTTTAAGAAGAATCTAGACCCGTGATGGCGAACCTATGGCACACGTGCCGCAGGCAGCGCGCAGAACCATTTGTGCCGGCATGCGAGCTGCAGGCAAACTTACCTCACTCCCCATGCGCACGCCTCACAGCTGATTTTCTGCTTGTTTGAGGCCTTTTTCAGCCTCCCAGGGGCTTGAAAAAAGCCACTGCAGGATTTGCAAGCCAAATAATAGGCCTGTTTCAACACTTCCGGTAATATGAGAATTGTACTCCAACTTTTCTGGGCTACTCCGGATCACGGAAGGCTAAAATGACACCATTCATTTGACCAAGCAGTGTTCCAGAAGTGCCAGTCTCATTGTGTTGAAGTCCACAAATCTTAAGGTTGCCAAGGTTGGGCCCCCCTTCCTTAGAACAAGGGTGGACCAAGATGTCATAAGACTGATATCGAGGCTGGATCTCTCACCCTGAGCATCTTCCGAACTCTGGGTCAAGTTAGGAAGAAGCTGAGTGGAGAAATGTAGAACTTGTGCATAGTTCCATTTCTGGAAATT
The DNA here is from genome assembly GCF_900518735.1 of Pseudonaja textilis. The sequence continues at coordinate 6,466,047 of NW_020769350.1, forward strand.
TCACAAAACCGCAACCATGTCTTCACAGCCTGTCTTCACGTTTCGATGAATTGTGTTTTTAAGGAATCTGTTGACTTGTGACAATGAGCCCAGGATCCTAGCCAATTTCCTTCAGATGGGCATTTTATGGCTCTAAAAAAAAAGTCTGTCTGTACTTTTCTTAAAAAGCAAAAGAAAGAGAAACATCTAACAAGCCAGGAAAAAAAAAAAAAAAACCCGACCTGGCAGATTGACTAACGATTTGCAGAATGTAGATTAAATAGCTGTGACGGCACAGAATGCAGATTAACAGATTTCAGATTAAAAGGGCACAAACGACTCTGAAAAAATAAAGGAAAGAAACATTTTGGATTGGGCAGCCTGGTTTGTCACTTATTTTCGATCGTGTCGGTCTTCCAAACTGCATGCTTGAGTTAGTCGACCATGGAACTGAAGCAGGACAACCAACTATGAACTTGTAATTCATAGCAACGACAGAGACGGGTCAGTTGTCAGGCATGGATTTTTGCACAGACTCAATCCTCAGCTGCATAATATGTACCGTTTCATAAAAGGAAATGTAAGGAAGAGCGCGAGGATGTTAACTGGCCTGGTAAGGAACCATCTGCAAGAAAGCAATCAAGCTCAGAGAACACCAAGAACGCAACGGAGGTGCTATAAATTTTGGATTCTATCTTAAATTGGGCAGTTCAATGGAAGGAGGGGAAAAAAGCTCATTCAGCAGACACACCGCACTGTCTCTTTAACAAGATTAACAAGCATCTCGGCAACAATCACATCTATTCTTTAGACCATATTAAATCTGTTTCGGCCACACAGATGCTAAAGGGGAAGCATTTGAGATGTTAATCCCAGCTAATTGCTCTCAAAATGGTCTAACTGGCAATTGTAGCCTGGTGGACATCTATCTTAGTATGTTCCATTCAGCACTGCCATATTCTCAATGTAAGGCTGAACCTTAAAATGTGACTTCCAGTAGAACCTGTGCTCATTTTGGGCAGAAATATAAGCTGTTCCCCCCCTTAAAGATGTCTTCTCGTGGGCTGGATTTCAGCATCACAGATTATCTCCTTGGTTAGGCTGTTCATGAATTCAGTCAGGCGAAAATGAAAGTAAGAACCTCAGAAGAGATCCAGTCAAGGGTCCACTTAACTCAAAATTGGCTGCCACCAAATGCGGTGGATACAAAATTTGGGCCGTGGAACACTTTTCCTTCGATACAGAACCGTAAACAGCACGCAACGTGAGGTAGGTTGGGTTGAGAAAAAGCCATTAGTCTTAAGTTCCCATCTAATGGGATTCCATAGCTGAGGATGACTTCATCTTGGGGCTCGATAGATGCTGTCTTACCCACTATTTGTGAATTTCCTTAGCTTAAAGTGATGAATGAGTCCAGCTTTTCCTGATATTTACAGGCCAAGTAAGACTACTATCAATAGACTATTTGTAGTTCAGGATCGAACTGCTGTGCCCTTAGTGAACTGTGAGTTTTGTGGTTTTCTTGCAGATGTCTCATTACCCAAATAGGTAACATCTTCAGTGCATCAATAAGAATTCTATCTTCCAGTAAGGTAAAAGTAAAGGTTCCCCTCACACGTACATGCTAGTCGTTTCCAGCTCTAGGGGGCGGTGTTCATGTCAGCCTTCAAGATCTACTGCTTTGCATTTTTTCTACTGCCTTGCAGATTTTGGCTGCCATAAGTAAGGGGGGGGGGGGGGGGGGGGATATGGTCTGGGAAGAGAGCTGGAGGTGTTACATTCTTGTGTTGTGTAAAGGAGGAGTTGGGGGAAGAGTATAAATTCCTGCTTTTAGGTTTCTATTTCTCACTTAGTTTTCTTTTCTCTGCGCAGCTGCAAACCTTTATCAAAATATGCCAAGGTCAACGGACAGAGGCCTCATCACCACCTGAAGATGTCCACATGATCATATTCACAACTTTTAATTGGAAGAATCTTTGAACTATGGGGGTGGGTGGGAACAACTTCATCCCTTTGTATATGTGATCTGCGCGCCTAAATTCTCAGATTCAGAATCCTACTTGATGCTACCAGTTCATTTTTCAGTAAAAGAATTCTTTTCTCTAATCTACGGAGTCTAAGTATTTCTTTCTTGGATTTTGAATGGAGCACAGACTGACATTTCATCTCCGTTGCAAAGCCAAAGAAGAGCCAGCGCTGTCCGAAGACGTCTCCGTGGTCATGTGGCCGGCATGACTAAATGCCTTCGAAGGGGCATAGAATGTTTTTCCCTTCTCATCAAAGGGGTCCCTATTTTTCTACTTGCATTTTTTATATGCTTTCGAACTGCTAGGTTGGCAGAAGCTTCCATTCTTTCCTAATCTCATTCTATTCCATTCCATTCTTTCCTGATCTCATCCTATTCCATTCCATTCCATTCCATTCCATTCCATTCTATTCTATTCTATTCTATTCTATTCTAAACATCAGCGATCCAATACCCGAAACAACCATATGCCTGCTCTTCTTCGAAATCATTTTAAGTGCCATCATTAAAAGAAAGTGGAATATGAAGGAACTAATTGCGTCTCCATTGCTATTACCCTCCTCAAATAACTAGCAAGCAGGATTCCAGAGGAGAGACTCTGAAATTTCATGGCTATTAACTCAATTTCAAAAAAAAAAGAAAAGAAAAGAAAAGAAATGCTCCCCACAAATGCGAATGAAGTTTGAAAACCCCACTGCAAGGGAAAGCAATAACATTCTCATTAGAGAGACTCCAGGAAGGAAATGGCTTAGGAGCCAAGTCTCCAGAGAAAAACAAATGTTTTCCAGAACTCCCCCCCTCCCTTTTTGGGGGGCGGGAAGGGGAAAGGAGGGAAGAGAAATGATCCCTGGGCTGCAAGGAGTGAAGAGGCTCTTCGAGACATTTCTAACCTGCAAAAAAGACGCAATCCCATTCCCACCAGATGCAGTTATTTGTGCGTCGTTGTGCGTCCTTCCCAAGCCCCTTCTGGAGAGCTTCAAACTGTCTGGACGGGTATGGAAGAGGCAAGGAGTAAAGACTCCCTTTGCAGCAGAGGTTTGAAGGAGAAACACTGAAGCAACAGTCCGGGCAGCAGTCCACCTCCCCCTCACAGCTGGAAATAGCTCAGTTTAAACAATTTAGCCTCTGTTACAATAGGGTAGGATACGATATAGATTAGAGTAGAATAGGATAGGATACAATATGGCAGGGGTCTCCCAAACTCGACAGCTTTAAGACTTGTGGACTTCAACTCCCAGAATTCCTCCTCCAATCGTGTTAGCTCGGGAATTCTGGGAGTTGAAATCTGCAAGTCTTAAACTTGCCAAGTTTGAAAACCCTTGGAATATAGGGTAGAGTATATAGGGTAGGGTAGAGTAGGGTAGGGTAGGGCAGGGCAGAGCAGAACATAATAGAATGCAGAGTGGAGTGGAGTGGAGTGGAATGGAATGGAATGGAATGGAATAG
>NW_020769350.1:6469597-6509974 GCF_900518735.1 Pseudonaja textilis
ATAGAATAGAATAGAATAGAATAGAATAGAATCTCTTTTTCATAAAATACAGAAAGTTTGGGAAGATGGAATTCTTATTTATGCACTGATAGTATCTTGTTGGTAATGAAATGTCTGCACGAAAACAAGCTCAAAGAGCATAAAAGATTCCTCATTTCCACTCTGAGCTACAAATATTCTCTTCTGTTGATAGAATTCTTACTTGGCCATTAGCTGTAGGGAAAATTGGGACTCATTCATCAGTTTAAACTGGATTGTTGGAATGGCATTGACCACAGTCTTGGAAATAAAGTCAGAACCATATTAATAAATCAACTTATTGTCTGTCTCAGATGTGAATCTCTTTTCTGTGAATGAGTATATATAATTTGATTTATACAAGTGGTCCTTCTGTGATGGGAGTTTGGTGCAGCTTATGTGTGTGTGTGTGTGTGTTGTGTGAGTGTGTGTGTGTGTTTTAAAATTGATAATGGCTGCCCATCTTGTGGCTCACAACAATAATAAAATCATAAATAATAAGAACAAAAATCACCACTGCAACAAAAATCTAGAAGGATCAGGTTCCTAATCCATCAACTGCATCCATTCACTTATATGCAATCCTGGATTTCAATCTTATTTCAGCACAATTCTTGGGAGAAACATCACTTCTTTACCACTTTTCAGAAAGCTAAGAGGATGGACACCCACCAGATTTCAAGGGAAGGATGTTCCACAAGACAAACATAGCTTTATGCTTTGCAAACCATGTTTTATGGCTTATCACAATGCCTAATTGCAAGCCATGGTTAACAACATCTTAGCACCATGGGCAAAGCCAACCCGTGGGCCATTAGAGAGCCTTGGCTGCCTGCATATGCACACGTCTGTATAGTAACAAGAATTGAAAGGTGCAAAACCACCTTGCAATTCTTGTTATGGTGCCCACTGAGGTCTTCCTTCGGCCCCACACCAAATCACCAAGATCACGTGAAGTGTTAAAACAACTTTATAAGGCCTTAGTGAGGCCATACTTGGAATACTGCATCCAGTTTTGGTCACCATGATGTCAAAAAGATGTTGGGATTCTAGAACGGGTCTTCAAACTTGATAGCTTTAAGACACGTGGACTTCAACTCCCAGAATTCCTCCTCCAGTCATGTTAACTCAGGAATTCTGGGAGTTGAACTCCACAAGTCTTAAACTTGCCAAGTTTGGAGACCCTTGCTCTAGAAAGAGTACAGAGAAGAGCCACAAGGAGGATTAGGAGATTGGAGGCTAAAACATATAAAGAACGGTTGCTGGAATTGGATATGTCTAGCTTGATGAAAAGAAGGACTAAGGGTGACATGATAGCTGTGTTCCGATATCTCAGGGGCTGCCACAAAGAAGAGGAAGTCAAGATATTCTCCAAAGCACCTGAAGGCAGGACAAGAAGCAATGAATGGAAACTCATCAAGGAAAGAAGCAACTTAGAACTAAGGAGAGATTTCCTGACTGAAAACAATTAACCAGTGGAACAACTTGCTTCCAGAAGTTGTGAATGCTCCAGCACAGGAGGTTTTTAAGAAGATGTTGTTATTATTATCATCATCCTCATTATTATAAATGCAGGCCTTTTCTGCAGTGGGCCAAAGCCATCTGAGCCAATTGTCATCCCCATCTGTTAACAGGAATTGCATTCTCAGCCAAGGCAGTGGCAGCCCAATCTTTTAAAGACCATTTTCCCCTCGCTGATAAACAAACAGCACAGAAGGACTAATTATAGCCTCTTTTCCTTCAGGCTGGCAATTACCAATGACACAAAATAACCTCCACTCACAAGCAGCGGCTGCTGGAGCTCATTATCAAGAGGCTGAGAGAGGTGGTTTCTTTTTTTTTTCCTTTTTTTTTCATTACCGCATCAGCCAAAAATACATTAAAATATATCTAATCTATCCATCTCCAAACCGAGGCCGACCCTTTAACAATTGCCAGTCATCCCTTCTGCAAGATGAAAGAAATGTGGATTTGCCAGGGTCTGGGTGAAATGATGCTCTTTCCCAACATGCCATGCTAGATTCCATAACTGAAGGGAGGGATGGAAACTGATCAAGTAGAGATTCAACCTAGAAATAAGGAGGAATTTTCCGATTGTGAGAACCATCAACCGACGGAACCAGAGGTGGTATTCAGCCGGTTCGAACCGGTTCTGGCGTACTGGTTAGCGGAAAATTTGACCAGTTCAGAGAACTGGCAAATACCACCTCTGATTGGCTCCACCCACCCACCTCTGCCCTTTCCCATCCTATATTCCACTGATTTTTAGCTCAGCTGATCTGCATGGCAGAAGTGCGCAGAAGTGGTAGCATGCAATTTGGAATCCCACCACCGGATGGAACAGAAGTTGGCTTCAGAAGTTGTGGGAGCTTCATCCCTGAAGGCTTTCAAGAAGAGACTGGACTGCCATCTGTCAGAAATGGTGTAGGGCCTCCTGCTTGGGTGGGGCCTAGGTTTAGACTAGATGACTGAACAAGGTCCCTTCCAACTCTGTTAATCTGTTACTTGGGATTTATTTTTTAGCACAAGAGTTTTAAAAAATGGATTTTGAGGATTTGGTGGATATTCTGCAGAGCTCTCCTAAGGACCATGTTCTCTGATATCCTGTAATCGAGGTAGTCGCTTGACTGGGGAATTCTGGGAGTTGAAGTCCACAAGTCTTAAAAGTTGCCAAAGTTGGACACAACTGCCTCAATACATTCTGGCTGGGGAATTCTGGGAGTTGAAGTCCATAAGTCTTAAAGTTGCCAAGGTTGGACACACCTGCCTCGATACATTCTGGCTGGGGAATTCTGGGAGTTGAAGTCCACAAGTCTTAAAAGTTGCCAAGGTTGGACATTCCTGACGAAGGCCGTTCCTTATGGTATCAGAACTGGCCCTCTCTACCCACTCCAAAGCGAAGTGGAAGTTATTTAATTGCCATTCACCATCTTGCCTTCCCCGCAATCTGTCTATTTTCTTTCTTTCCTTCTTTCTCTTCCTCTTCGCCTCCCACGTTGTTCGCACAGCCCTTGGCTTATCTGCATAGTCAATTAACTGCTAGGCAAAGCCGGATATCAATGCCAAATCTTAATAATCTGCCTCAGAAATGCTACTAATCTGGGCATGTCCCGAAAAATTACATCAATCAAACGAATCTCAAACTCTAAACATGGCCCAAGGCGTTAAGGCAAACTCTCAGGGGAATAATCTACTTCTTGCCGTACACAACTCTGTCATAGCAAGAAACATTACAAGGATTTATCTGCAGCATTAAACATCATAAATGAGACTACAATGTAGATGTTCAACTAGATCTTGGTTAATCTCACAAAAGCTTAGTTGGGTTCTACTTAAACTGGGAAACCTCTAGGCTATAAACTTGAGAGTCAAGTGTTGAAAAAAACATCTGAGACAAAAACAACTAACTTTTGGACTCTGATTATTCAAAATCCTCCAATGAAGTTATCTGGAGTCAACCTTGATTTGAGAAAGCCTCTAACAAAGATAGAGATCACAGCCTAAAGCTCACTCAACCTTCACTGTCATATATTTGCATCCGTAAGGTAAAGGTAAAGGTAAAGGTTCACCTGGCACATCTGTGCTAGTTGTTTCTGGCTCTAGGGGGTGGTGCTCATCTCTGTTACAAAGCCGAAGAGCCAGCATTGTCTGAAGATGTCTCCATGGTCATGTGGCCGGCATGACTAAATGCCTTTGAAGGCGCACGGAATGCTGTTACCTTCCCACCAAAGTGGTCCCTATTTTTCTATTTGCATTTTTTACATGCTTTTGAACTGCTCGGTTGGCAGAAGCTGGGACAAGTAACGGGAGCTCACTCCATTACACGGTGCTAGGGATTCGAACCACCGAACTGCCGACCTTTCTGATCGACAAGCTCAGCGTCCTCAGCCACTGAGCCACCCTTTCATCTGTAGCACCTACCTATTTATATTGCATCTGCTAACAATTACTCAAAACCACCAGGAGGAAATGCCCCTAGTCCTTCTCTTCGTTTATGAGTCACCCTTGGTCACTTGGCTAGTGGCTCTTCAGAGAGTTCCTAGAGAGGCGAAGAATGGAGTATCCAAAAGTGATTTTTGGAAATCACTCTCCTTCCATTCTTATCAATCTCTTCCCTTCCTTATTGGTGTAAGAGAAATCAAACCAGGAGCTCAAGACTCATTTTTGAAGAACAGCGCATTGGCTGCAGATTTTCCTGAACTGCACTGGCTGAACTCAGCGAACTTCTGTGAAACCATGAGCAGAACTGCAGCAGTGAAAAGCAAAATTGCACCCAAAAATGAAAACAAAATGGAATTGCCTTTCTAAGCATCAAAGTTGGCGTTGGCCCATTACAATTCTTCTTTCCATTGATACATTGCACTAGGGAATGGTTGGTTGGACAAACCTACTTCCCTAAGGTGCACTAAGCCATCTCTTGGTTGTTTGAGTGTTGATTTAATATGGGGAATGCCTTCCAGGTCAAATATTTACAATGGGGGTTTGGCTGCATGCAAATCCATCAGTTCCCCCATTCATTAATTAGCAAAAGGGCCCATGGTCAGTTCAGTGAATCATGTATTACTTGGACATATATTGGCTACCTATCTCACACAATGACTTTGGGTGGCTCACAACAATCCATCAAAAATGGCTAAAAACAAAGCTAGTCTTCCTCCCAGACATCCAGACTGAACAACTTGACAGTTACTAATATCCTAACTGAATATATCAAGAGCGCAATCGAACCATAAGTAATCGTGCTGATATATTATCAAGAACCCCTGGAGTTTTATAGAGTAAAACTTTTACGGAACTCAATTATGAAGTCAATATGAAGGACCTGTCCATTCTTTTCATTATTGCCCTCAATATGTTAAAGCAGAGACAAGGATTTAGGTATGGGTGGAAGTCTCGATGATTCCCTCCAAGGCATGATCCATGCTTGATTGATCATAGAATTACGACAGTCAGTTTTTCAATTTTTCTTCTATCTGTCTTCTATCTTTCTTTCTTTCCTTCTCCTCCTTCTCCTCCTTCTCCTTCTTCTTCTTCCTCCCCCCCTCCTCCTCCTCTTTCCTTCTGCACTTGAGACAATTGTTAAGTGAATTTTGCTGTCTCCATTGATTCTGCTTGTTGGAAGCCAGCTAAGAAGGCTGCAGATGGTGCTCATGTGACCTGGGACACTGCAAATGTCATAAGTACATGCTGGATATCAAATGCCCAAATTCTGATCGCATGACTACAGGGATAGTCATTAAGTGCAAGGACAGGACACTGTTCTCCACTGTCATAACTTCATATAGTTGTTAACTGAATGTTGGTAAGTCGGGAACTACCTGTAATTATCAGAATTCTTCATGGACAAAATGGAACCTGTATTTGCTCCAAAGTTATTTCTTCAAATAGTCTCCCTGGTCACTTTAGCTTTCTTCCTTTATTTTTTTCCTTTTCCAGTTCTAGTTTAGTTTGTATTCATTTGTACTTTGTTTTTAAAACTCTCCATAAAATATTATTAAAAGAAAAAGGACACCAGACAAGGGCACCTGGAGACTTCTGTATCTTCCAGGTAGATCTTAAGCTGAAATGAAATGTGAAAAAAGGGTTATTCCCAGAAGTTTGATTTATATTAGAAAATATATTCGCCAAGGATACTCCAAAATAGAAATATCCAAGACAAGGATTTGTTGGTAATAACTATAGGAGGAGAAATGAATGCTGAATCAACATTAAAAAACAAACAAAACAAAACACACTAGTCAGCAACAAGCTGCATTTTGCACAAATGACCTTTGTAGGATTTTTGCTATTTCATTATTGACAGAACAGCAGAATTACTATCACAGTTTCCACTTGCCAAATAGCATCTACTGTACAAGAAGAAGCTAAATTTGGACCTGTGGAGATAAAAGAGCCCTTAATTCATTTTCCTCTCTTGTGTTTGCAACGGAACAGATTGTGCCTGCAGCTCTTCTTATCCCCCCCCAAAATAACCAGGTCTATAAGATCTGGAGACAATCCATGACAAATGTCTCAATGCCCCCCTCAAGGGCCACAGTTTTACCTCGTTGGCATATATGAATTATGGCTGGGTTTGCAATGTGATGCAAGTTTGGAAATATACCATTTTCCCGAAAATATGACCTACCCTGAAAGTAAGTCCTAGCTTGATTTTTACACGTGCACACATATAAGTTATTGAAAGACTAAAACAGCTACTGGAAGCATGCAAGAGAAACCGTCTTACTTTTTGCCCTATCCCAATCATTGCAGACATCGTTGGCTGGGTATTTAATTTGCTTAACAATATTCTGTTTCCCAGCCAATATGACCTACCCTGAAAATAAGTCCTAGCTTGATTTTGACAAATGCACCCAATATAAGCCCTACCCCCCAAATAAGCCCTAATTAAGATCCTGCCCACTCCAAAATGGATGGGTAAAAATTAAGCTAGGGTGGGGATGTGGGGATGGTGGAGCTACCTTACAACTTACCTTTGGACAGTTGTAGCCAGGCCTTGCACACCCTGACACCTGCCTTGCCGGCCCATTTCCTCTGCAGCTGGCAAGACTTTCCCAAAGGCCTCTGGAGCTGATAACAAAGCTCTGGATGGATCCAGAGCTCTGTTACTGGCTGCAGAGGCCTTCAGGAAAGCCTTGCCGGCCACAGAAGAAGTTCCTGGAGGCCTCTGATAGCAAAAAGGAGGCAGGGGGCGACGTGCACAAGTGAGGTTAGTCAGTGAATGACATCCTCCCAAAATAAGACCTGCCATCCTTTTTGGTGGCAAAAAAATATAAGACAGGGTCTTATTTGGGGGGAAATATGGTATTTCAGATAGGAATAGAGGTCTGCAGATAATCAGGATATCTCATAGTTAATATAGAGCTCATCAAACTAAACTCCATGGTAAGATTTGGGAGGTTGCATGGAACATTATTTGAAGAAAGATCAAAGCATTTGTGGACCACCAGCTGTTGGTGACATATCCTTTCTGACTGCAAACTGCACTGTGCTGGAAGGACTGTTGATTTAGATTCTTATTGAAAGACTAAAAAAGCTACGGACAGTATTCCAGAGAAACCGTCTTACTTTTTGCAGGGAACAAACCAGCATACTACTAGTAAACCACACCCTTAATTTCAAAGGGGATAGAATATTTAGATCAGACTGACATTAACTGTAGTGGGGAATGACTTACTACAAACATGTCCTGCTGTTCTCTTTGTGTCTCTTTGTATATTTGTATTAGTTTTATATTTTTGATATTGTTGAATGAATAAATCAATAAAGCTATTCCACTTCACTCCTTCTCTTTTCTTCTCTTCTCTCCTCTTCTCTCTTTTCTCCCCCTCCCCTCCCTTCTCTTCCCTATATTCTTATTCTATTCTTTTATTCCTCTATTCCATCCCATTCATGTTAAACAGATGGCCAGATATTGCAAAGTTTGCTGTTCGGCTCACAAAATCCTGCAGTATAATAAGCACCAGATTTCTCAATGGGCCAATAGAAAGAACAGAAGCTGAGAATGTCTACTCGATTTTAAATATACTTAGGCTGGGTTCAAACCATAAGCTAAGCCTGAATGCATCTTGATGACCTCTACGGCATGAATGCAGCCACTCTAGTTCATCAAACACCGTTGAGGCTTAGCATAATTGCTTCCAATTGTGGCTGTTTAATCAAACTATTTTTTTTTAAAGTAACTTCATGTGCTGTGAGCATCATCTGGCTTAAATCTGGGTTCAGGCAAATCTTCTCAGACTATTTTTTCCTCGCAGAATCAATTTCTGAGATTTTTTTCCCCCCCTCTTTTCTGTTAACAGCTCCATTTTCTCAGAAGACGCCCTCCAATTTCTTTTCACAACTCACCCTCCTTTCCATGTGCAAACTTCTGAAATGATGCTAAGCCCCGGGCATCCATGAACCATAAAGAAAAAAAAAATAGCGAGCAGGTTGCTAAGACGTTAATGCCACTCGCAAAGGGAGGGAAATGAAATAAAACGCTCAGAAAAAGAAGAAGGGGGGAAAAAATCTGTGATAATTATGAGCTGCACCTTGCCTTAAATGGCCGTTGTTCTTTGTGGAAATTAATGAAAATGCCCTCCTCTTTCTCTGCCTGCAAATTGCTAGAAAATTTGCAAGAAGACCTTTGCATCCAACAATCCTTTTAATAGTTCTCTGCATCTCCTCCTGCTAATGGGAGGCTACTAATTTAATCAACCAATTTTACAGGAGGAAAAGAACCAGATAGGTCTTTCAAATCCTTTTATAGGCAACAAAGAGCATTAGAAATATAAAGTGCTGTGGGAGAACTTAACGTTTATTATCAGCTCCAAAAGCACCCATTACCCTTGTCTACATATTGTTTCCTTTCCTCCATCGTGTTTACTACATATAGACTTTAAATGGAAAGGGCTGGGCATTTTTATTTCATATTGCACACCCCTCTCGCAAGCCGTAATTCTAATGCGGGGCCGAGCCAAAAGCACCTACGTGCAAACTCACCTTTCTCAATTATTTTGGTTACCTTGAAATGATAACCTGTAGCTCGGCTAGGAAGCAACTTTGGGTTTCAAGAGATACCAGTCTAATTGCTGGAGAAATCATTTCAAAGTCCTGTGCTATCTCCAATCATGTATTTTACAAAATGGTGACTCAGAGGAAAATACTGATTAAAAGTTGGACAAATCTTTCCAGAGAAGCCTTGGGTACACCAGTGGGGCTGGGGAAGATATTAGCAAGTAGAATTTAGGGAGGAAAAACCCCCACCACTGCACTTAAATTGGAGATTTGTCCTCTCTCGTCTGGCAGCCTCCAAGCTGAGATACCCAGAAATTCCATCAATTCCTAAACTTGGTGCGTGAACCTTGTAATTTGGTACACACCCAGTGTGGAATATTTTCATCAGGTTTGTTTCCTATTTTACCTCAGCCATCGTGGTTTGTGAACCATAATTTACGGCTTGAAGTGCGAGGTTAGTAGCTAATTGTGGTTGAGGCAACCAGATACGGCTAAACAGCAACTTGAGAGAAGTTAATTAGTTACTGTGCACGATGCTTAATTATGGTGAGTTTGGAATGCATTCTCTGCATCATAAAAAGGGCTCTCGACTTGCAGTGGTGGGATTCAAATTTTTTTTACTAACAGTTCTGTGAACGTGGCTTGGTGAGCGTGGCTTGGTGGGCGTGGCAGGGGAAGGCTAGTGCAAAATCCCTGTTCTGTTTTTAAATTGCTGGCTGAATATAAAAACAGTTAGATAAACTTTACAAACGCTTCTATGCAAAGTTTTTTTTATTAGGCATCCTCAAGGTATAACTCACAGTTATGATGAGGTTCATCTAATGTCCAAATCTTTGCATAGTGCACTTCATAGTGTGAAAATACAGTTATCTTCATCCCATAACGAAGGAGCAAAGAGTCCAGCATGCTGCTGGGTCCAGGCAAGGAAAAGAACAAAGGTTTCTCCCAACCCAACTAGAAGTCAGTTCAGTGACCAATCAGGATTACAGATGTGATCACATGACCTGGACTACATTTCCCATAAGCATTAACTACATTTCCCATGAGGCATTCCCTTAAGGGGACAGCTCCCAATTCCCACTTAACTATATACTGTCTGAACAGCACAATCCTCATTCCCTTCCCACCCCTGGGAGAAGATTACTGCAAAATCCCCCTTCCCTCCCCATCCCACTAACCTGCTTTCCAGCTCCGTTCTCCTGTGCAGGGAAACCAAAGAAGACCCAGCCGATCAGCTGGGACTCAATGGGAGGCAGAGAATAGATGGGGGCGGGGCCAGTCAGAGGTGGTATTCTGAACTACTCAAAATTTCCGCTACCAGTTCTCCAGAACTGGTCAGAACCTGCTGAATACCACCTCTGCTTTCTAGATCAGGGGTCTCCAATCTTGGCAACTTTAAGACTTGTGGACTTCAACTCCCAGAATTCCTTAGCTGGCTGAGTTGAAGTCCACAGGTCTTAAAGTTGAAGTTTTCCAGGATAAATGTTAAGGAGCGATGGTCATAGCAAAAGGCCTGGTCCACAAAGGTAGGTCACCCAACCTTCTAGCCAACCTTGGCTGACCTGCAAAAGCTATATGGAATCAGATTTGATTGCTCTAAGGATGGGGGAATCTCTGGACATCTCAGGACTTTTATGAGTATGCTAGGAAAATGAAAAGTCTTCAGGAAGGAAATGGTGAACTACCTCCATATACTGTTGTCCTTGACTCGCAATCCTTCATTTAATGACCATTCAAAGTTAGAGCAACACTGTTCTGACCAAGGCTTCCGAGACCATAACTACGCACATGCTTATTTTAAAAACAAATCTTATTTTATTGCAATGCTGTGAATTGTTTTCATTCCCAGACAGTAATGAACCTCTAACAGTCCCTCGAGATAAGCACCCACCTTTCTTCCCTATGAAGTGCTGCCAATAACAGAAGTGTCCAATGAACTAGGGAAATAACTAACCGAAGTACAAAGAGCTTCAAGAAGATTCTGAACCAAATGAACGACTTTGCTTCCTGCAAAGGTTTCATCATCTTTGCCTGTCCTTTATATCTTATGGGAGGGGCAATCACCTCCCAGCCTTTCTCTCGAGTCACCCCTTTTGTCTCAACTGCTCTTGCCTTCTAACAGCTCTGTGCACACGCGCACTGGGAACAGACTCCCCTGGGTCGTCTGCCTTGCTGCTGCCAGACTCCAAAGGCAGCACCCCACTCCCAGATCTCTGCATCGGATGCAGGACCCTTGTCTGAGTCCTCTCCAGACTCCCTGACTGGTCTCCGTTCTTCCCCACTGTCCAATTCCACTGCCGTCTGCACCAGCTGCCAGCGAACCACAACAAAAACTCACTTAAACCGCTGTCTTGCTTAGCCACAAAAAGTTGGTCTCCATCGTGTTCGTAAACTAGGGACTGCCTGTAATTGCCATGAGGTCAACAGGAATTGAGCTTGATGGAAAAGAGATATTTTTAAACTTCACTTACAAAGCGCCGGCCACAAACACCTCCAAGATGCAAGAGAGTCTCGCACCAGCTCTTTCCTCTTATTCTTGGCTCTGCCCTCGAACTTTTCATGAGAAAGAAACGGAGCTCCCGGCCCCTCCAGGCTGTCATTTGATTGCCATCCTGGTTTGAAATGCCCTCTAATATGCCAGATATTCTTGGGTGTGCGCCTTTCCCCCCCCGTCATCTGTGGTTTGGAAGATGGAGAACAGATGACTCCAAGCTGACCAAACTTGTAAGACAGTTGAGGGTTGTAAAAACCCTCCGCCAGCCTTTTTTCCCCTTTCTAATGGCAACGTATGCTAGAAATCACCACCGATTTGGACTACCGCTCTCTCCTTTGTCTTGGTGCGCAGACGGCGTCTCAGCCTCATTCTGCTCGGCCAATGTTTGCCGAAACGGCCAACGTGTCCTTTTTTTTTTCTCTAAAACAAAATGTAAAAATTAAAGTGAACGGTTGAAGAATCAAAGCTGCCATGCTAGATGTGGTGCTTCTCTTCAAGCAAGACTCGATCGAAACTGAGCAGCCCTGGCAGGAGAGAGAAGGTAGTCACTGAATTCTTTTGGAGCCATAAATATTCCGCATGTGTTCATTCACGAAACTGAGAACGAGGCACAGCTTAGCCTGGGGATTTCCCAGTTCCGTCAGGCTGAGAGTCATGTCAGGCTTTATTCAAATGTTAAGAGAACCTCTTCCTCCTCCTCCTCTTCTTCTCTCTCTTCCTCCTCGTCCTCCTCCTCCTCTTCTTCTTCTTCTTCCCACCTCTTCATTCTCCTCTTCCTCCTTCTCTCTTCCTCCCTCCTCTTCCTCCCCTTCCTCCTCCTCTTCTTCTCTCTTCCTCCTCCTCCTCTTCTTCTTCCCACCTCTTCCTCTTCCTCCTCCTCCTCTTCTCTCTCTTCCTCCCTCCTCCTCCACCAACTCCTCCTCCTCTTCTTCCCACTTCTTCATTCTCCTGCTCCTCTTCTTCTTTCTTCCTCCCTCCTCTTGCCCCTCTTCCTCCTCCTCCTCTTCTCTCTTCTTCCCTCCCCTCCCTCCTCCTCCTCCTTTTCTTTTTCTCTCCCCCTCCCCCTCCCCTTCCTCCATTCCCCTGAAAAAAATCTGGGCTGCTCAATAAAATTATTTAGTATCTCCTTGCTTCCTTCTACTGGTCATCTGGATTGTTGCAACCCAAATATTTTTTTTAACTACAAAAAATTCCCCAGTTGTGTCTACTAAGGTTTAATCTGAAATGCTGTGGGAATTGGGAAAAGGGACACTGGTAAAGCCCCATGTGCTATCCTGTATGAACCCCAGGCTTAGGCACCAGCGGTGGCCACAAGCACAGCCATCCCCCGACTCTCTGTGTCACAGGTAAAGAATTGCCACGCGACGTCTTTGCTGGAGAGAATGAAGAGAAACCCTCAAAAATAGACCCCAGAGACGATTCAGCCAAGCTTCTCGGAGATTAAATGGCACACTTGGGCGAAGGTCAATAAAAAGCAAACCACTAACCACCGTCACAGAGGAAATCAGCCTGCAACTGTCAGCAAACCAAACCCTGTGTGAAAAAGCAACTTGGGAAAGCCACAAAAAGAAGGCGGACTGTGCAACATTCAAATTGCCTGTTTATCAGAACACGGTGTGCTCCTTTGCCAACCGAGAAAACACACACACACACACACACACGTACACACGTACACGTTTTTCAGTTGAAGCTCCTTGGGCAATATTTTCTTTTTAGACTTTTTTTTACTGCAGCGAAGTCCCTCCTTTCATTCAGGAGCTTAAGGCAGGCCCGATAGCATTTCCTCCTGCATTTCTTTCTTTCTTTCTTTCTTTCTTCCTCCACCCCAAACATCCTGTGAGATAAGCTGGCCTGGCAGAAAAATCACCCGGTTTGTTGAGTTTTTGAGGATGAAGCTGACAAGGGACAGACCCCCCCACCCACCCACATTCAGAGTCCAGCACTTAATCATGACGCTGCCCTGTTCCCCACAGCAAATAGAAGCAGAGAGGGTCAAAATGGATTCCTTTATCCCAAAGAAGAGACTCCGTTGAACTTTGCCCCTATTCTGAAATTGCTTCCAGGTTTTTGTGCTGGCAAATGAAAAATAAATAAATGAAACGTTTTTTTGTTAACTGGGGTAGGTTTCTTGTTCTAGAAATGGCTTAACTTAGAATAACAGAGTTGGAAGGGAACTTGGAGGTCTTCTAGTCCAACCCCCCGCTTAGGCAGCTTGTACGTACTGTTGTGTAAAAGCCAAAAGTTGTGGTTGTAATGTTGTTGTCTTCTACTGTAGTAAAGGGAATGGGATGTCGGTGCCTTTTACTTTCCTTTTTTCCCCTCACACCATTTCTCTTTTTTCCCCTGCACCTTCCTTAGTTTTCCATGTCTTTTTTATACTTTGATAAACTAATAAAAATCTTCTTGAGGAATTAAAAAAAAAACATTAGGCTGCCCTGGTTCTCTATCTTGCTAGATATTTGCAGCAAGCCAGACAGAGACTGCATGCATTCATTTGTGCATTGCTGAGGCCTGGATTTTTCATAGGGTATTGAGAGAGAGAGAGAGAGACAGTTAAGGTACCAGGCTAGGAACCAGGATATAAGTGAGTTCTAGTCCTGCCTTAGCCATGAAAGCCAGCTGGGGAACTTTGGGTCAATCACTAGGCGACAGTCAGTTCTAGTCCCGCTTTATGCAAAAAGCTGGCTGTGTGACTTTGGACCAACCATCAGGAGATGGTGAGTTCTAGTCTTGCCTTAGGTATGAAGTCAACTGGGTGACTTTGGTTCAATCACCAGGAGATGGTGAGTTCTAGTCCCTCCTTCGGCCTGAAAGCCAATTGGGAAACTTTGGGCCAATCACTAGAAGGCGGTGAGTTCTAGTCCTGTTTTCTACAAAAAAGCAGTCTGGGTGACTTTGGACCAATTACCAGGAGATGGTGAGTTCTAGTCCTTCTTTAGGCATGAAAGCCAGCTGGGGAACTTTGGACCAATCACTAGGAAATGGGGAGTTCTAGTCCCGCTCTATGCATGAAAGTTGCTAAGTGACTTTGGACCAATCCTCAGGAGATGGTGAGTTCTAGCCCCTAAGTTAGGCACAAAATTCAGCTGAGTAACTTTGAGTCAGTCCCTATGTCTCGTCCCAACCCACCTCACCAGGTTGTCATTACAGGGGAAAATAGGAAGAGGAAGGAATATCAGTTCCATTCGCCACCCTGAGTTATTGATAAAAAGAATCAAGACTGGGTCTAAATAAGAAATAAATAAAACCAGCATAGGAAGAACCCCACCGAAGCTGCCTTAAAAGCTGATGCACCCAAGGACGGGCTTCAAAAATTTTAGCAACCAGTTCTCTGCCCGGTTCTCTCCCAGTTCACCAAACCAGCCATAAAATTAGCTACTGGTTAGCTACCAGTTACCTCAAACCGGGGCCTCTCCTGAATGCAGCCCGGATCTGTTTTCCACAATGGCTATGCAATATCCTCTTGTAAAGGTCATTTGTGGAACATGTTCAAGTCTCTTCTTGCTTCTAACATGCAAAACAAGCCGGGCTACTTTTCAGGTGAGGAGCACTTCCTGGTAACTCCAGAGTCTAGAAACCTCCATGGGAGCACAGCTAAATTGTAAAAGTATATCGATAGATAGATAGATAGATAGATAGATAGATAGATAGATAGATAGATAGCCCGGCTGGTTTTCCTTGAGGCTTCTGTGTCTACCCTTTAAAGTCAACCCTGAAGCTGGCCTGGCTGAAGCCATCTTGGCCGATTCATTGCTGCCACCCTGGAGCTGAGGGATAGGGAGTGGGGATTAGAGATAGCTGGGATTGTGTAGCCAAAACAAAATACTTTCTGTTGGGAACCAAGGACGTTGTCACCCCAGGATGGAGTGTTGTGGTTTGCCGGCAGCCAATGCAGCCGGCAGCAGAATCGGACAGTGGGGAAGAACGGGGACCAGTCAGGGAGTCAGAAGAAGACTCAGATGAGGGTCCTGCCTCTGATGCAGAGATGGGGCCAGGACCATCTGGGAGTGGAGTGCTGCCTCTGGAGCCTTTGGAGTCTGGCAGCAGTTAGGCAGAGGGACAAGGGGAGCCTGTTCCCAGTGCCAGTGTGCACAGAGCTGCTGGAAGGTGAGAACAACTGAAACAAAAGGGGCAACTAGGGAGTAAAATCTGGGAGATGATTGCCCCTCCCATAAGGGATAAAGGTCAGACAAAGATGACAAAACCTTTGCAGAAAGCAAAATAGGTGGATGGGTTTAGAGTCATCCTTGAAGCTCTTTTGTACTTTGGTTTCTTTTCTAGTTCATTTGATCCTTCTGGTTTTGGCAGCACTTCACAGAATTGAAAGGTGGGTGCTTATCTCGGGGCACTGTTTGAGATTAATTCCAGCTGGGAATGAAAACAATTCCCAGAGTTGCAATAAAAACAAGTCTTGTTTTTAAAATAAGAGTGTGAGTAAGTATGGTTTAGGAAGCTTGTGTCAGAACACAGAGGAAGGCGGAGCGATGTCACCAGGCAACCAGACAGTGCCTTGATTGGACCATGTGACTGATTGTTTGGGGTTGAGGCAGAAACATTTACTTTTAATTAGGTGAAAACCGCAGGAACCTTCAGAGTCGGTTTTCACCAGCTTGTGCCAATATGACATATCCAATAAAACTATTCGTTGAGGAATCTACCTGCCTCGGAGTTTTGTTTGCTGTCGGTCTGTTACTTGGAACTCTGACAGCACTTGTAAAATATGTGTCATTATCTACCTGGCAAGCAGGATCGATTGCAACGCTCTAAAACCGGCCACCCATTGTATCTCCCCTTCTTTCTCCCCCTCCCCACCAATCTTGAAAAGTCCTTATCTGACTTCATCAATGCCCCTCCTTCCCTTCAGGGATGATTCAATCCAGGACGAGCAGACTGTACAGTTATAATGGAAAGGCCTAGCTGCTACATGCACAGGAGTTGAATGTGTCAACCATTCCAGCTTGTTGTCAAAAGATTGTTTGATCTTTGGATCATACCAAAACTTTTAGCCCGAGGGGAAGGAAGCACCACTTCACAAAGTTTTGCCCATCAAAAGTTTAAAGAAAGGTAAAGAAAGCAGAGGAAAAAGAAACAAGACCGAAAAGAGAAGGAACATTAGTTGCCCAATGGCAACTAACAAAGAGGAATTCAAGATGGCAACATCAAACAGGCCCAATATGAACAACGCTGCCATATTCCTCTAATGTAATGAGGTCAAATTGTCAGGTGCAAATAACCAACAGCATCGATCGATTTTAAAGTACAGAAGAGTTTATTACTGTTTCCATAGACACAAATTTAGTCAACTAATGGTCACAGCTTAATTGGCGCTAGATAAGGCTCAATGAATTTAGAGGATGCTGGACTTAGGTCTCTTGTGGCAAGGGTCTCCAACCTTGGCAACTTTAAGCCTGGAGGACTTCAACTCCCAGAATTCCCCAGCCAGCTTTGTTGACAAGGTTGGAGACCCCATGTTGTGGCAACACAAGGACTCCAAACTGATAGCACTTTTAACTCCACCTCCCAGCTCAGCCTCCTCTTCTCCCACACAAATGAAATAACAACCCAATAAATAATATATAAAATAGCAGACAATAAAATATGCACAGAGAAATAAAAAATGGCTACCTTTCATTTTAGGAAGAAATGCTCAACTACGGGTCAAGATGGTAAATGAAAAATTAATGACACAAAGTTGGAAGGAGTTGCTTTCTCTTTGGGGCAGGGTGGCATTGAGATATCCTTGTACTTCTACACCCCCCCCGCCCCCCCGTAAAACATGTACATAAGACCAAGGCTGACTTAGCTAAAGGGAAAAAAAATACTTTCAAGCAGAAGTGATGGTCACAAATTATCAGCATTCAGTGACTTCTTCAGCTTCAATCACAATAATAAACGGGCAAACAACCGATACAAACTCAAGGTAAACCGCTCCAAATTTGATTGCAGAAAATACGACTTCAGCAACAGGATGGTCACTGCCTGTAACTCACTACCCGACTCCGTTGTTTCAGCCTCAAACCCCCAAAACCTTAACCTCAAACTGTCTACCATGGACTTCACCCCATTCCTAAGAGATCCTGAAAGGGGGCGTGCGTAAGTGCACTAGCGTGCCTACCATACCATCCCTGTCCTAATGTTCCCATTTATCTGTATTTACTCCCTTTCTTCTTGTTTATGTTCATACCTATACTTGTTATCTTGTACATGCTTGATAAATAAATAAATAAAATAAATACATTTGCACAAGGCTTAAAGTATGGTCAAAACCCGTATTACCTCTTACTCTGCAAACTAGGTCAGCATTACTACCCCGAGCTTGCAGATGGGAAAATTAAAGTGTAGACAAAGTGATGTGATTAAGGGCCAAACTAGATTAACTTGCTACATCTGGGCCTTATTTTTTTTTCCCCTCCAAGGGACTTAAGGTTGAGCAGCTGTCTGGTGCAGCTGTTCTGTCTGGTGGAGAAGATTGATAGTCAAGAGGGGTGAAGCCAAGTCTCCTCAAGATTATAGGTGAAACGGCCTAGTTTAAAGGTTGGGGCCCAGATAAATTATCATCCTAAATCAACGTTTTCCTCTCCTTGCTCCAGACCTTAAAGTCAAACCTGGGAATAAGCTCATGATATATTCTTGTTATTTGAAGAGTGAAACACAGCGGTTATGTTGAAATAGTTTGGAAGTGTGGATGAAGAGGTATAAACAAGATTCTGCAAGAGCATTACAGGAAGCCGCTGTTCAGCGATCACAATCAGAACTGCAACCCTTATCATTAAGCAAGACAGTAGCTAAGGGGAACGACAACTCTGATAATCTTACTTCGATTTTTCCTTGCTTTTGCAGACCTCTGAAGTTGATAAATGCAAGAACTGGTTGTAAAATTGCTTTTTCATCACTGTCACCAAAGCTGCTAAATGAGTCCTACCCAGTCCATGTATTATTATTATTATTTTTCTGCAAATTTAGATGACCACCCCTCTAAATCAAAGGATGCTGGGCTGTTGACAAGGTATAAGAACAAAAACAAACTTCTAAAGGCAAGAAAAAGAACAATAAGAGCTAGTAGGTAAAAACAAGTCGACTCCTCAATCAACTCAGAGCAATACAAACTAACTACAACTAACGTCCTTTACTAGTTCCTTGTCCAGTCACGCTTTCCTTAAGGGTAGCTTCTGTACACCAGGAAGAATTTCTACTTCACTGCAAAAAGCTAACAGAAATAGAAAAGCAAAAAGTCTCTACTGTGAAATAACGAAAAAGAGAGCACTTGTCCCTTGAATATTTATTACAAACTACTCAGAAGACCCAGAATTTGAGCTATAGTTGTCTTATAGCATAACACAGAAGGCCAATATAAAAGCTTTCATTCTGCTGGTAGTCTAAATCCAAGGCCCCTCTTTCTTTAAACACGGCATTCCAAATTCCGCCCGCGATTTGCATAAGCCTTGGGAAGTTTTTTTTTTTCCTAAACAAAAGTTCTCTGTCTTTTGATCTGATCCTTGCAAAACCACCCCAGTCTCCTAGAAGAATACCTGATAAACATTATGTTTGCTCTTTCCTTAGTCACCCTGTTTGGCCCTTCTGTGCCAAACATTCCCGGCATTTATTTATTTTTTTTAATTGCAAAAGAAATAGCATTCAGCTGGGGAACAGGTTTCCAGCAATGCAGAAGTTTTGTCAGCCGTGGAAAATTGTGATTCCAACAACTCGATGTTTGGTGTGCCAGCAGTTTTATTCTCACAGATGTTTGCAAAAATTAAGAGGGAGCCAGTTTGCTATAGTAATGAAGGTGCTGGCCTAGAAACTGGGAGGCTGTGAGTTCTAGTTTCAAGGGTGAAAACCAGTTGGGTGATTTGTGGTCAAACACCAGGAGACTGTGAGTCCTAGTCCCGCTTTAGGCATGAAAGCCAGCTGGGTGACTTTGGACCAATCACCAGGAGACTGGGAGTTCTAGTCCCACCCACAAGTGGGTGTCCTTGAGCCAATTACTCTGTTTCAGCACAGCCCACCTCAAAGGGTTGATGTGGGGAAACCAGGAAGAGGTTGGAGCATTAGGTACGTTTGCTGCTTTGTATTATTTATCAAGTCATAAAGGTGGGATGAAACCCCAATCAATCAATAAAATGTTTGGCACTGCAGAATGCCTCTTTGTATGTCTCCCATATGTGAATGAGGAAAATCAATCCTCCAAAACTCAACAGGGTCTAAAGTTCTCCGTGAGAATCTTAATGCACCCCTAAGTCCAAGAGTATTCATTCACTGGCTGAAACCACTCAGTTTCTCCAACTTCGAGCACACAATCAGTAACCAGTTCTTAGTTTTTCTCTGGCTGTGACAATGAGGCATGACTCACAAGAACCATTGCAATTCACATTGATTTTTCTTTTTTTAGCCAAAGGGAACATGCAGAATATCACTAACATATCCTTTTTTAAAAAAAGGAAGAAAACAAGAATCTTCAACCCTTCCCAAAAGATAAATCTCCACCATGCAACCTCCGGTTTGATGTGTCTACAACACTGACTCAAAAAAAAAAATCCCAAGAAAAAGGGATTGGTGTTGACCGGCTAACCCCTGGTTGCCTAAGACTGCTGCAGCTGCAACTTACAACATCTGGAATAGTCATCAGATACAGACCAAGAACAGTAAACAAAGCAACCAAACAGGAGATAGCAACATCTGTAGCTGTATTCAGACTCTACAAATTAAGCACAACTCCGAAAAGCAGATGAGGAATTATAGAGACCTTTGAAGCCCACAAAATAAAACCAGAACGAAGAGGAGGAAATCTCTCGACAAATTCAAGAAGATTTTGTGACTGAAGAGGAGAAACCAGCCCATTTTGAAACCCACAGCTATCTGGCCTTCACAGTATCCTGTGCTTCTTTTTAGCTGCTGTCATGAGCTTGTCGAAGAACTATGACATGCATCATGTGTCAGGGTTGCAAAGGATGCTCTTATTAATTCATGAGCCTTGAGCCAAGTTTCAAAAGAAATGGCACTTTTCTCAAGTACAGTTGGATCTGCTCTATGTAATTTACTGCCCATCTGTGACCCTGTTTTCCCGCACCCCCATCCCAGGATGTGTCCTAAATCACATTCTCCAACAAAGCACTTTCGTGGGCTCTCCCGGCTGAGCTCAGTAACCTGAAACACAATCTGGAGAAAGATATGCATGGAATGTGCTTCTGGTCATAACAATGAACTTCTCCATCCGATCTCCTCCCCCCGCCCCTCCTTCTTATGGCAACTCAAGAGCAAGGCAGGAACGCTTTACGAGTTGACATCATGACCAAAGACACCTATTGGTAGTCAGTTCATTCTAGTCTAACCAAACTATCTGTAGGCTGCATCCAGAGGTATTCCCCATCTTGAAGGGCAGGAAGGTCCAACCAGACTCTGTGGACTTCAGTTCCCACAATTCCCAAGCCAGCATGAACACTGGATTTCCTCTGTTGTAGGAGGAATCTTAGTTTTGTGTTATCTGGGTTAATGAGACCCGCTTTCATTCATGTTCTCACTTAGTATAATTAATAGTCTGGTTGGAAATCTAGAAAATGGATGGCTTGTGCTTGGGCCAGCTCTATCATTAGACAAGCTGAGATGGCTGCCTCTGGTTGTTAAGGCCCTCAGTTCTAAAGGCCACCTCACACCTCCTGACTCATATTTCCTACACATGCTGTTGACCTTCAGATATATAAAGCGAGTAAGACCCATTGCAACAGCAATGGGGCACCACTGGAAGATCTGAAGTGTTGCATTAGTTGAAATCATGCTAAAGATTTCCATCTACGTAGTTGACTTGATGGCATATTAGCAGATGTTGTACTGTATCACTAGTTTTAAACTAACTACAAGTCAGGGCTGCTAGATGGAACTAGAGGCTCTCATTTTGTATGAGGATAATGACATGTCTATCTCAGTTCTCTGGGTCATGGTTTCCCAAAAGGTTATTTTTCAAGAGGCAACTGGATTTTCTGGTTTTGGTTTGATTATTTCTCATCCAAGAAGGTTCTTCAGCTCTGACTGGAGGGAGGGGAAGGAACGAAGGAAGTGAGAAAGAGAAGGAAGGAAGGAAGGCAGAAGGAAGGAAGAGGAGAGAGGGAAGGAGGAGGGAAAGAAGAAGGAAGGAAGGAAGGGAGGGAGGAGAGGGGGACGAAAGAAGGAAGAAATTGAAGTCTATGGAGATTCTCACTCAACCAGGTCATGGATGTCCCAAAGGTGCTTTTTTCAAGAGGCAACTGGATTTTCTGGTTTTTCTTTGAAGATATTTCACTTCTCATCCAAGAAGCTTCTTCAGCTCTGACCGAAGTTCTGACTGACTGATCCATTCCCCTCCATTCAGCCAGAACTAAAGAAGCTTCTTGGATGAGAAGCGAAACATCTTCAAAGAAAAACCAGAAAGTCCAGTTGCCTCTTGAAAAAAGCACCTTTGGCAGGACAATGACATGTTAGACCACAGCTGGTTATAAACAAGGCCCAATTATTCTCTGGATCAAGTAGCTGTTTTGGAAAAAGAGCCTTAATCTAGTTAACATCTGAGCAGCTTCCAACTGGAAGCAATCCATCCTGAAGCTATTTTGCAAATCTGCTAGATTTCATTTCGGAGAGTGAGGTGGACAATACGCAGTCCAGTTCGTTGCTATTAATAAATGTCTTGCCTCATTAGCTTAACAGAACATCCTCAGCGTACTAATTATTCCTCAATATAACCTCATTCTATCTCATCTTACTTTAAAGGCATTTTATATTTTCGGATGTAGAACCAGACTGAAGTAATACCAGTCCCAAAGCTGAACTTAACATTCATGTGTTATAGCTTGGCCCTTGTCCTCTTCAATGTTGTCTCTTGCAACAGAATTACACCTGTATTGTTGTGATTTTGTTTGAAGTCTGTATTCAAAAAAAAAAAAAAAAAGGTCCATTGTTGCAGTAGTTAAAATATGACATTGCAACCTGAACAATAATAAACTGATCCAACTTTTCCCATCGGAAGGGATCCAAATAAGTTGGACCTCTGTGCTAGACAGACTTCGAAGTGTAATAACCTGAAAGAAAACAGCCGTGGAAGGTAAATCTAGTTTGTAGAAGGTAAATCCCATCCAAGTCATTTGCAAACACAAATCGTCCTTGACTAACAACCCTTCGCTTAGCAAGTTTTTGAAGTTACTATACTTGTAATGGCAAACCTATGGCAAGCATGCCGGAAGTGGCACACAGAGCTATTTCTGCCAGCATGAGAGAGGTCACCCGAAAGAGCCTCACTGCGCATGCATGCGTGCACCCTGCCAGCCAGCTGATTGTCAGGTATCTGTCATGCATGCGCAGGGGGAGACATGCATGCTGGAGATGTGTGCGCAAGCACAGAGGGTGGGGGGCACACAGGAGGGGTGTGCATGCATGTTCAGAGGTGCTGTGCGGATCGCAGGAGGAAAGGGGTCATGGGTGCATTGCATCATGGGTGCAAGCACGCAAGCACATGCTTGCACACTCTTGGCATGTGGCGTGGAAAAGGTTAGCCATCACTGTACTATACAGTCACACCTTGGCACTCAACGGCTTCAAAACGCATCAAATTCGGTATTCGACCTATTTGGAAGCAGAAATCTTGCCCCAAACACTCGCCTTTCCTCCGGTACTCAACACACAAAGAAGAATGTGCTGCCATCACAGTTGTGCCCAATTTCACAGAACCTCTTTGCCAAGGTTGTTAAGTGAACCGCTGCATTCGTTAAGCGAAACACGTGATGGTGAAGCAAACCAAAGCTTCCCTTGTCAGAAGCCCCTGGGAAAGTTGTATGTGTGGCACAAAGGCAACAAAGTCACATAAGTAAGAAAAGTTCCTTTAATACCTCCAACTTTGCCCCCCAATGCCCGGGCTACCTTCGGCTGGAGAAAAAACTCTCCCAAGAACACTTTTTAAAGGGAAGACATTCAGTCCAAACTCAAAGTACACATAAATTATAAATAAAAACCAACACAAACCACGTTGCAGCAATTAACTGGACAGGGCAGAATAAGGAATTGCAGACTTCAAAGGGCAATAAAACACACAGTTGGGAAGATGCCAGGAACCCAGATAAGCCTCAACAAACAAAGATAACTCACAGTTTGCTTCCAGCAACTTTGCTGTGTGTAGCTTGCCTTTTTAAACACTGTTTTCCCAGCTGCAGCTAATGAAGGGAATCAGGACCCTTTCCTCCTCGTAAGACACGCAACCCACGTTGCTCCCTCCTCCATTCCTCCCTGCGTGCCCTAGGATGAAGAGGGCTTGGGCTTGGGTCTTCCTTTGAACTTCCTCTCCCTTGTTCTACTTCTCCCCTGCTCTGCCCAGCCAGACTTTGCCCTTCCCCAGTTTCTTCCACAACCACCAGAGCCACACTCCCATTCTCTGTCAGCTGCTCGACCTCCCCTTCGGAATCAGATTCCAACAGGGGCATGACAACAACTCACTGAAGTGCCTCAGTGTGGAACTTCTAGCCCCACGTTGTGGCCGTAATTCAAGGACTATTTTTACTGCGTGATGATTTCTGATTGCTGGTATCTATAAGGCATCAAAATAGGTCAATGGAAAAAAGGAACATCAAAATATCACACCAGTGGGTGGAGGGAGAGAATATAGTGAGTTTCAAGCTATGGCTGCCAAATGCACAGACATGTCAACTATTTGATTGTGCTTTTTTTATGGGATTGGCTTCTAAACAATTGGATGAGAATGGCAAAGAATCTGAAATATTTTCCAAAGCCTTGGCTAGCCTCTTCTTAAAATCTGGAGCATGTGCAGCATTCATTGATGCAAGTTCTACTATGAAACCAAACAAATGAGTCGGTGGTTTAAAAATGACTCTGGGTATAATATCCCCAAGGTTAGTGAGAAGACAGGTAGTCTACTCACTTGACTTATGACCACAATGGAGCCCCAAATTTACATTGCTAAGTGTTCTGACCCAAGCCTTGTTCAAATAAATACAAAATGTGTATAAAAGCAAACCTATTTTAATGTGGCACTGGGAGTTCAGGGCATTCCCAGCCAAAAAGACATTTAAACCTAATTGTCTGATATCAAAAGCAAGCCCTTTCAAGGTTGCAAAAGGCTACCAACAACAGAAGACTAATTACTGATGAAATATCCACCGACAGAAGTTTCAGAAACAAACCGGAGTTAGCAGGGCTTCAACGAGGACTCTGAGTCTAAAGAACTTCTTTGCTTCCTGCAAAGAACACAATCCCCAAGGGTTGGCTTATAGGAGAGGCCATCTCTTTCCAGCCTTACTCCCGAGTCGCCAATGCTGCTTTAGCTGCTCTTTTCTTCGAGCAGCCTTGCATGCATGCGCACTGATCACAGGCTCCCCGGGGTCCTCTGTGTCACTGATGCCAGAGTCCCTGACCTCCGAAGGCAGCTCCTCCCCCTCTCTGATAGTCCTGGCCCCATCCCTGCACCACACACAGGTCCCTTGTCTGAGTCCTCACTCTCCAAGACCTCTGCTATCCCCACCTGCTTCCGGTGAACCACAGCACTAAGCAAGACATTGTTAAGTGAGTTTTTCCCTGTTTTATGACCTTTCTCATTGAGTTTGTTAAGTGAATCACTGCAATTGTTAAGTGAATCTAGCTTTCCCATGTACTTTTGCTTGTCAGACTCTGGGACGCTGCAACCGTCATAAAAATGAGTCAACTGCCAAGCGTCTGAATTTTGACTATGTGTCTTTAGGGATGCTGCAATGGTGGTAAGGGTGAAAAGGGGTCATTTAAGTCCCCTTTTTTCAGTGCTGTTGTAACTTTGAACAGTTGCAAAATGAACTCTTGTAAGTTGAGGCCTATCTGTAACTAGATCCCGGCAGACCAGCCACAGAAGATAAAAAAAGCAAATTACAATTCATGTTTTCCCCAACTGTTTCCCAGTTTAATTTCATTGCAAACTGAAAAGCGAAGAGTACTTCCGTGCACCCAAATCAAATTTCCAATCCAAAATCTGTATTACAGTAGGAAGGCTACCTTGGACAGTCAAGTAAGTACTAATATACTATTGAGGAACTAATACTGCTCCATAAAGCCTTAGTAAGACCACACCTAGAATACTGCAACTAATTTTGGTCACCACACTATAAAAAAAGATGTTGATTAGCAAGATATACCCAAATACCAGCCCCAAATGTTGGAAATGCCAACAAGTTGACGGCACCTTTTAATACATGTGGTGGCTATGCCCCAAGGCCAGGATCTATTGGACCAAAATCAAAGATTGGATACAAGGAATCAAGGGACATTAAATTGAACTCAAACCAGAACTCTATTTATTGGGAATAATTAAAGACCAATACCCGAAAAAGATAAAATACACAATCTTACATATTCTAACAGCAACCAGAATAGCTTATGCACAAATGTGGAGGACCTAATGTTCCACAGAAGAATTAGTCTTACAAAAAAAATAACAGACTGCGCAGAAATGGATATGCTTACACCAAAAACGAAGGAAAAAGAAGAATCCGATTATTACTCAATTTGGCATAGATGGTACGAGTGGTTATAAAATAAAGATAAGGAATGAGAAGCGAAGATTACAGAGAAGAATCCTTAAGAGAATGATGCATAGATATGTAAAATAGATAAAGATAGATAGGTGATGTATATGAATATGATAGAAAATATAAGATAATATTGTACGTCAATGGAAAATGCTGTTGAAAATGTAAATCCGATTTGTACTGGTGGAAAAACAATAAAAATCATTTGGAAAAAAAAAGATATTGAGATTCTAAGAAAAGTGCAGAGAAGAGCAACCAGGATGATGAGGGGACTGGAGGCTAAAACATACAACGAACGATTGCAGGAACAGAAAACGGCTAGTCTAGGGAAGAGAAGGACCAGGGGAGACAGGAGAGCGGTCTTCCAATATTTGAGGGGCTGCCACAGAGAGGAGGAAGGGGTCAAGCTATTTTCTAAAGCACCTGAAGGCCAAATAAGGAACAATGGAAACTGAACAAGGAGAGATTCATCCTGGAAATAAGGAGAAATTTTCTGACGGGGAGAACAATCAACGAAAAGAACAGATTTGCCTTCAGAAGTTGTGGGAGCTTCATCACTGGTAGCTTACAAGAGACTGGACTGCCATATGTCAGAAATGGTGTCGGGTCTCCTGCTTTGGCAGGGGGTTGGACTAGATCACCTACAAGGTCCCTTCCAACTCTGTTAATCTATTAACTCAAAAAAACCCAAAATATTTGGGGGGGGGGGACTTTACGATTTTGAAATTTCCAAATATTCATCATACAGCATGTAAATGGAAGGAGCTGATCACCGGCACTGGATAAAACACACAAACAAACAACATACATGCTTCTTTCTTTCTTTCTTTCTTTCTTTCTTTCTTTCTTTCTTTCTTTCTTTCTTTCTTTCTTTCTTTCTTCTTTCTTTCTTTCTTTCTTTCTTTCTTTCTTTCTTTCTTTCTCTGATTCCATTGGAGCTCTTGATTTTGAGATGGTGACTCGGCAGACTTCGTGACCAACGCACATCTGCACCTTCCTTTTTCTTTCGCCACTCCATCTGCCTTTTTCGCTTCGTTGCCCGAAGAAGCAATCTAGGCCCCTTGAAAGCTTGCTCGGTTCCATTAATCTGTGGAACGACTCACCTCCAGAAGTTGTGGATTTTCCAACAGTGGAGGCTTTTAAGAAGAGATTGGACAACCACTTGAAATGACAGACGAGAGTTTCCTGCCTAGACTGGAGGGTTGGACTAGAAGACCTCCAAAGTCCCTTCCAATTCTGTTAAGGAGAAGGAGTGATAGGATAGCGATGTTCCAATATTTAGGGGGCTGCCCCAAAGAAGAGGAAGTCAAGCTATTCTCCAAAGCACCAGAAGGGAAGAAGCAACGGAGGGAAACTCATCAAGGAGAGAAGCAACTTAGAACTAAGGAGAGATTTCCTGACACTGAGAACAATCAACCAGTAGAACAACTTGCCAACAATGGAGGTTTTAAAGAAAAGATTGGACAGCCATTTGTCTGAAATGGTATAGGTGGGGTCTCCAGCCTGAGCAAGGGGTTGGACTAGAAGACCTCCAAGGTCCCTTTCAATTCTGTTATTCTGCTTCTTGTGACTTTTGAGTTGGTGGGATCTAGCCATCGCTTCCCTTGTCCAACAATCCTCACAGATTAGCATGGCGGCCAACAGAAATGTCTTCCTTGACCCCTGAATTAGCTGGAAAATAACCGTCCTTCTAACAGTACATTGTGAATTCAGTCCTAGCTACAGGCAAGCAGTGCAGATGACTCTCTGCTGATTGCAGGAACACACTCGGAATCTTTAAACCTCTTGCTGTGGGCCCAGAACCACTAATGAGGTTTGCAGACAAGGTACACAAAACTCAATTAATCTCTTCATGGGAAGAAGTGGATTATGTCCGTGATTTTTACAAGGGGAGGAAATATTAATCTCAGAGGGGGAGAGGTGGTTAGGAAATACAAAATATAAATAAAATCTGCTTGAACTTGTTGCAAAGGCTGGGAATCATTTCTTTAATTTTTTCCCCCTTATTTCTAGTTTTACTTTTTCTATTTCTTTCTCTTTTTTTGCAATCTGGATTTCTTTTCTCTCTCTGCTTTCTTTCTTTCTCTGCTTTGGATTTTGTTTCTTTCTGCTTTCTTTTTCATCTTGTTTTGTGCCATTTCAGATCCTTGTTCAAACCCTTCACGAAAGGTGTTCTAAACAAAATCCTAAGGGAAACTCTTCCTAGGTCACTACATCCAACATGAACTGAAATGAAGGGGATGACCTTGTTTTGGATGCTATGCCTTTTCAGTGCTATGCCCTGCATTGGTCAACCAAGAAAGTATGCTCCCGTGCCTTGAATGGCACCTGGTCCAGGTAGGTTAATGGATGGTGTTTGCTGGATAAAAAAAGTTAATGATGCCAAAGGTTAACATTTAAGCTCTTCTGAAAGGTATTTTAAAACGGCATAACCGGTTTTTCCCCTTACAATCCACAGACTTTCCCCTGACAATTGACTGGCTAATATCATTCCTGGGCTGACCTACCGGCTAGAGAGAAGGAGGGGGAAAAACAGCCCGCAGGGAAAAACACAGGCTTGCCAAGCTAAAATCCCCATCAAGGCCAGCAAAAGCCTGAAATGCTGGAAGCCACCTTTCCAATTTCCAGTTCCGCTGGCCTTCAGATGTGCCAGGACTACGTTTCCCAGCATCCCTCCGCAAGCCTCACCAACCACCCTGGCTGCTTTGGCAGGTTGGGAAGTCGAGTTCCAACACAGCTGGAGAGCATCGGCTGGAAAAGCTGGCGTAGGAAGCGATGCCCGGGCGAAGGGGAAGCGAGGAACCGACTCCCCGCCCCGGAGAAAACGCTTGGGCCTTCCTCTCCTCGCAGGGGAAGCGCTGCCAATCCCCCCCCCCCAAAAAAGTGGAGGCGATCGATCCTTGCAAAGGCTGCCAGACAAGCGCTTGGCTTGTCCAAGAGCCAAGGATGCGCTGACGTCCTGGATCACAACCCCCATCACTCCCAGCCTCGGGGGAGGGGGGGGAAGGGAGAGAGGGGGTGGAAGCAACCCAGCTTCGATTCCAGCTGCGGACTCGGTCCTGCTTATTACGGGCCAGCGGTGGAGGGAGGAGGAGACAATGAACCGAAATGAAAAGCCAGGTGGAGAAATCGGCGAGGCGCTGTGATGCTGAGAGCGCGCCGACCCTCCTCTCGCCTCCTTGCTCTCCGCTGCGCCTCGCTCCGACCACCCGGAAAGCAGCTTGGCTTGGCCGATGCCCGGCGCTGGGCGAGGCGCCGCTTGGCCTCTGCTCTGCGGTGCAACAGAGCGCAAATCCAGCCTCAGCCCAGCCAGCGCGGCTCCCCCTGGAAAAGCGCCCCGGCTGGCCCAAAGGATGCTCAGCCCCCGCTCTTCTCCAGAGCTCCAGAGCCCCACTTTGGAGAGCAGCTTCCCCTGCCCCGCTGTCCGACAGACAAGGCGGGGGGGGGGAGAAGCATCGCCCGGCCGGCTGGAGAAAGAGAAGCAAGAGCCGGGATGCGCGCTTTGCTTTGGGCACGCGGGCGAAGCGCGCCAGTCCAGCTCCGGGAGGATCAACCCTGCGCCCCCCTCCGCTCCATCCCCCCCCCCCCCCCCAAAGCAGATTCCACATCATTCCATATCCATCAGAATAGAGCTGGAAGGGACCCTAGAGATCTTCTAGTCCAACCCCTCTGCTTAGGCAGGAAACCCTATGCCATTCCTCCCCCACCCTTCTCACCCCCTGCCCCTCCCCCGCCTTCCCGGGCCTAACTCACGCTCGAGCCTTGGGGAAACCCATGGAGAGCAAGATCTCCAGCGAACAGCCGCGTTTGATGGTGCCCGCCCGGCTCTGCCGGCTCCTCCACGGCGCCACTTGGCTGTACAAGTCCTCCTTGGCAGCCATGGCGAGCGGGCGGTGGGGCGGTGGCAGGGGACGGCTGCCCGGCCGGCGCTCACCGGACCATCACGCCCCGTCCCCCCAAGCAGCGGGCCAAAGCAAAGGGCCCCCCGCTCGCTCGCTCGCAGCCTGGCTTGCGCGCTGCAAGGGACGGCGTTGGCCCCGGCTGGCTTTCTTGCAAAACCGCGCGGGCGGGTGGGTTGGGTGGAAGTCGATGCGTGCCCAGCCAGGCCAGAGGATTGCGCAGCTACTGATGCAGCGGAAGCTTCCAGGGTAGATGGCGAAGGGAGCTGCCTTCCCCGGTCTTCCTCCTCTTCCTCCTCCTCCTGGCTCAGCCTCCGCCAAGGTGGTGCCGGCAGCTGCTGACGCCCGGCGCCCTCGCCTCTTCCCCTCCCTCTCTTCCCTCGCCCCGCCCGGATGCTCAGGTCCCGAGCCGACCAATCCGCACGCGCCCTCCACCTCCCCACCACCACCCTCGGGGGAGCTCCCTCGTCCTTTGTTCCCCGCCTTCCCCGTTTGGCCACCGGGAATTTCTGAATGGATCGAAGGCAAAGCGTGTGGAAGCCAGCGGGCTCCTCTCCGCTACTCCATTTCCGCCCTGATTTTCCCCCCCTTCTTTGGCTTCCCTCTGCACGCATTTCTCTCACACACACACACACACCGGCAATATTTCAAAAGAGGCAGAACTCAAGAGACGCGTGTTATGCAAGGACCTGGGGATCGCCTTGGAGGATCCTTTGATTCCCGCTGCCTGCGTTGGATGCCCCGAGACTTAAACAGTCAACTTTTGGAGGATTTTTGTGCCAGGAGAAGAGAATATTTATAGCTCATGCTTGAACTGTGTGATCTTCGGAGGCTCTCTGAGCTTCGTGATTTTCCTGCAGAGGTTTCTTGATGTTACCAAGTTGGGTATTGAAACCTCTGCGAGAAAACAATCCAATACCTTGGATTAACAGATTAACAGATTAACAGAATTGGAAGGGACCTTGTGGGTCTTCTATCAGGGGTTGCCAGTGTTTTGGACCTCAGGGACCACCAAACTCATAATTTTAAATCCCGTGGACCAGAGACCTTGGGAAAATCCCCCAAAAAGTCTGCAGGAAAATTCCCCACCCTGTTTTCCTACTTTATTTATGTTCTTTATTCGGGATCACAGGATACCATCTCCAGCTCCGTTCTCAGGGGAAGAGAGAGAGAGAGAGACTTTGGGCTTCATGCAAGGAAAGCAGCAGAAGCTGCAGAAGTCTTTCTTTCTCTCCCGCAAACTCCGCCAGAAATGAGTCTTTGCCGGCGCAGCCTCTTGGAGCAGGAGGCCTTGCAGGGTCCCAAAGACTCATTTCTGGTGGAGTTTGGGGGAGAGAAAGAAAGACTTTTGCTGCTTTCCTTGCATGCAGCCAAAAGCAGAAGAAGAAGAAAGAAGCAGAAAGAAGCAGCCCGGTGGCCAGGCCACGAGTGTGGGGTGTGGGGCAAGTTTCCCCCCTCTGCCCTTTCCCCCCTCCCCTCACTACTTTGTGTTGTTCACAATGCAAGGGACGCAAGCCTTGTGTTCCCACGCAGCTTGGATTAATTGCTTTGGGGGTAACATTTCTCTGCAGAGCACCAAAGTTTTCTCACGGACCACCAGTGGTCCCCGGCCCACTGGCTGGTGACCACTGTTCTATCTATTCCAACCCCTCGCACCCACCCACCCATCACCCCCACCTGTCCTATCCTGCTTTGCCCCACATGCTCACCAAACAAGAGGGAAAGTATCACACGTTGCCTTATTCACACAACACAGAAAAACCATGAATTTAAGAGAGACATTCTTGGAATGAAACTTGATCTGTGTTGACTGAAGCTATGCCTTTTTCTTAACACTGCTATGCTATACAGCTGGTTTGTCCTTGCCTTTCCTTCCCCCTGCCCCCGACCCGGTTTGTGTCTGTACCCAGTTTAGTTTATAGTGCTAGAATCCTCAGGTGTTCCCCATCCAAACACCCACTAAAATTGTGTCCTCTTGAATCTTGCTCTCCACTGAGGTGATCAAAAGTTAACCAATCTCATGTTATAACTGTAAAGGCATAAACTGAAGCTTAAATAAGATCTGAATGGACAAAAATGAAAAGATATAAAGGTGTGATACTCCAATCAGTAACTACAGGGGAAAACTTGTTTAATGAGAAAAGAAAATATGAAATTTATTTTATTTTTTATTGATTTTGATTTGATTTGATTTGATTTGTCAATCACTTACAAGATAATAGGTATAAGTATATACATAGTTATGAATACATGAAATGGGTACATATAAGAAAAATAAAAGAAATAATAGGACAGGGACGGTAGGCACGTTGGTGCGCTTATGCACGCCCCCCTACAGACCTCTTAGGAAAGGGGTGAGGTCAATAGTAGACAGTCTAAGGTGAAAGTTTTTGGGGTTTGGGGAAGAAACCACAGAGTCAGGTATTCCAGACATTGACCACTCTGTTGCTAAAGTCGTATTTCCTGCAATCAAGTTTGGTGCGGTTAACCTTGAGTTTGTATCTATTGTGTGCTCTTGTGTTGTTATGGTTGGAGCTGAAGTATTCATTGACAAGTAGGACATTGCAATGTATGATTTTATATACCATACTTAGATCAGACCGAAAACAGCATAATTCAAGGTTTTCTAGGTCTAGAATATCAAGTCTGGTGACATAACGTATTCTATAACGAGTAGAGGAGTGGAGAACTCTTCTTGTGAAATATTTCTGGACTATCTCAACTGTGTTAATATCAGTTACGTAATGTGGCTTCCAGACTGATGAGCTGTATTCGAGTACTGGTCTAGCAAATGTTTTGTATGCTCTAGTTAGAAGTGTGATATTACCAGAAAAAAGCTACATAGGATTAGGTTAACAACTCTTAATGCCTTTTTGCTATGTAGTTACAGTGGTCTCTAGCACTTAGATCAGTAGAGATGAGTATTCCAAGGTCCTTTACAGAGCTTGGATCATCAACAAGGTCTTGACTATTCAGCTTGTATTTTATTTTCTGATTTTTTTTTTGCCAATATGTAAGACAGAGCATTTATTTGTTGAGATTTGAAGTTGCCATTTGTTTGACCATTCTGATACATAGTCAAGATCTTTTTGAAGGGTAGCAGTATTGTCTGTGGTATTGAACAGCTTTACATCATCTGAGAAGAGAATGCAGTTGCTCTTAATGTGATCACAGAGGTCATTTATGTAGAGTATGAAGAGAGTTGGTCCTAGAACACTGCCTTGGGGGACACCACTATTGACAGGTACAGAATTTGATAGGACACTCCCAATTTTGACCATTTGTTGTCTGTTTGACAGGAATGCTTCTATCCAGTTATGCAGTTGTCCAGAGATACCATAAGATTTTAGTTTTAGGAGTAGTTTGTCATGTACCATTGAATCAAAGGCTTTACAGAAGTCTATGTAGATTGTGTCTATTGCTTTGCCCTCAATGAATTGTGTAGTCCATATGTTTTTGCAGTGAAAGAGTTGCAGATTACAGGATAGTTTTTTCCTGAAACCAAATTGTTTATTAGAGAGTAGGTTGTTTGTCTCTAAGTGGAGGATGATGGATTGGTTAATAATTGATTCCATGACTTTACAGGTGACGCAGCATAAAGAGATTGGTTTGTAATTTTCAACTAGGCTGGGGTCTCCCTTTCTCAAGATGGGGATGACTGTGGCTTGTGACCAGAGGTTAGGCAAGGAGCTGGTCCTGAAAGATTTTTCAAAGATTATGCTTAGAGGTTTGGCTATGGCAGTAGATAGCTTTTTTAAGAAGTAGGCACATATTCCATCTGGTCCAATAGATAGAGATGGTTTTAGATTGTGTAGTGCTTTTTCAACATTGTCTTCTGTAAAATCGATATGTATTAGATCATTGTAGTTGTCTGTGGTTCGACTAGGAAATAGTGGGCATGATCCATTGCTGTTTACAAATACTGAGCCAAAGAATGTGTTAAAGAGGTTGGCTTTAATGGTGTCATCATTGCAGTCTTTACCATTAGGTCCTATCAGGAGTGTGATGGACCTTGAGTCTTTTAGTTTGTTGTTTACAAAATTGTAAAAAGCATGGGTGAAATTGGTGCGTAGAAGGTTTTCCTCTTTTTTTTGTTGAAACAGGGCAGAAAAAAGTATAAATATAATGATTAGAAAGATATTGAAACTTAGAAAAAGAGATGTAATTGAACTTAGAAAGGAATGAGATAATTAAAAAAAGTGTTGAGAAAACTAAGGGAAGGGAAAAAACACTGAGAAAATGCTAAAATAGTAATAAGATATGGAATAGAATACAAAGATGAATATGAAATTGAGTTTGTGTCTGTATGGAAAAGTGACAACCTGGGATCATGCTATTCTCAAAAAAAAAAAAGATATTTTATTTGTATTATGTTTTGTGAAAACCCAAATATTTTTTTTTTATAAAAAACAAAAAGTTAACAAATGTCAGCTGAATCCAACGCCCAATGGGTTGACTGCACCCTTCAAATCCAGGAGTTTGGGACTAACCATGGTCCAGTTAACTCTGCATAAGAGGGCCTTGCAAACACAGCTAAGCAAACTCTGATCACTCAACCTGTCAAGCCAGGCCAAAGATACTCTTTTTCTCATGGAGGCCAAGTGCAAGATTTACAGATTAACAGAGTTGGAAGGGACCTTGTAGGCCATCTAGTCCAACCCCTACGGACCCTTTCACATCCTGGACACAAATTGTTTCAACTTCTATCCTCAAAACGATGCTATAGGCCGCTGCACACCAGAACAACTAGACATAAGTGCAATTTTTCCCGAAGGCCATCACTCTGCTAAACAACTAACTCCCCCAACACTTGTCAAACTACTAAGACTGTGTTACTATTATTCTTCTCATCCGTCCCATTACCTATTTCCTTTTCTACTTATGACTATAACTTTGTCGCCAGTATCCTTACAGTTTACTGTATATCGTTTTAGTTTCCTAGTATGATTTGTGTTGATTGCTTATTTAGTATCCTATGACTACCACTAAGTGGTGTATCTTATGATTTATGACGAATGTATTTTTATGATGACTATGATAATGATTGACCACTTACAAGCTTTTATGTACACTGAGAGCATTTGCACCAAAGACAAATTCCTTCTGTGTCCAATCACACTTGGCCAATAAAGAATTCTATTCTATTCTATTCTATTCTATTCTATTCTATTCTATTCTATTCTATTCTATTCTACCGTATTCTTCATTCCAATATCAATTCTATTCTATTCTGCTGCTATTCTATTCTGCATTTGGCTAAGGACCAGAAATGGTCAAAGCAAGTCAGCGGCAAAGATGGATCCATCCTGAAGACATTCGACCACATCTCTGTAGCTTTGCAGGGTTCCATCACTGGAGGCTGGACAACCCTTCTAAGCATCAAGCTCTTTTTTCTCAGCTGATTATTTTTCTGAGCTGAAGGGATAATAGAGGTTCAATCTCTCTTTTTTCCCGAGGTCCTGGAGCTCCCTCTGGTGTCAGATGAAGCTCTTTCCAGGCCTTTTCCTGAAAGTTGCGCCAATGTGCAAAGTCATACAGCAGTTTTCCAACACCCACCTGTACTTCCGTACATCCATCCGACCCTCCAATCTCCGGGTGTTTTGGCAATGTGGTAATGTTGGAATTAGCCAGATCAGTGGCTCTAAGAATGGGTGAGCAGGTGTGGGACTATTTTATTTATTTTATTTTAATCACTGCCAGTTTAATCTGGGCTGTTTTTGCATTTCTAAAGAAATACACCAATTGAAACATGTGGTAATTAATATTAAAAATGCACTGAATTATCATTGCTCTCTCCCTCTCCCTCCCTTCCCCCGTGTGTGTGTGTGTATATGTGTATGTGTGCCTGTTACATGTGCACATCTGGGTGTACACATCCGTAGGTACCTTTGAGTCAGTCCTGACTCTTGGCAATTTCCTAGGCTAGTCTCTGCAGTTTGTGGGGCAAGATTTTCAGAAGTGGTTTTTCTTTCTTGTCACTGCCTTCTTCCTAGGGCTGGAGAAAGTGACTGGCCAAAGATAATCCAGTTAGCTTTGTACTTAAAATGCTAGTCATTGTTTTTTAAAGGATATGGAAATGCAAATCAAGACCAAAATATATCATCGTCCGCCATTCCGTCATGCCTGGCCCTGGGCCACTCTATGAGTCAGCCTTCTCCACGTCCGTCTTCCTCGCACTGCCTCCTTCAGAACTACCACGGTCCTCCTGGTATATACCAGGAGGACCGTGGTAGTTCTGAAGGAGGGGGAAAATATATATACCTTCATGAAAATAACACAGAAACTTCCAACCAACCAGATTTAACGAGGAAACAGTTCAAACGGAAGTGGGTCTCTTTGTGAGGAAGAGCTAAAGAACCAGGGTACAAGCTGACACAAACATATTGGCACAAATACCCAAACGGGAACTCAAGATTTGCACCTCGGAAACAGATTGGGACAGAAGGACTTTGGAGAACCTCCATTTTCAGCTGGGCTGCTGGGGGTTCTCAGGGGTTTGGGGAGAGCCCCAGCTAAGATTCGGTGCAGTTTGGAGAACACCCAAACCCCACCCGTTGGCTGGCCCCGCCCACCCCACCCCGCCCTTCCCAGGAGCCCCCATGTGGCCCATTTTGGATGCAGGTAAATGCAGGGTGTGCACGGAGGCTCATGGAGGGCAAAAAATGGGCCTCCCGGAAGTTTGGGAAGGCTGGAAATGGACTCATTTCCAGCTTCCAGAGAGCCTCTGGAGTCCGGGGAGGCCGTTTTCACCCTCCTGGAGGCTGGAGGAAAGCCTCAGGAGTCCAGGAAGGGCAAAATGACCCCTCTCGCTATGGTGCCAGAGGCCGACTAGGCCACGCCCACCCAGCAACTGGGCAGAGAACCCATTGTGGAAATTTTTGAAGCCCACCCCTGATCTTCATCCATCTTCCAAAGCAGATTATGCAACACATCTTTTATGCATCTCGGATATATCTGAAGGTTTGACCCATGTGCATGGAGCTAAATCAGCTCCATTTGAAACCGCCAGAAACGACAAAGAAAGAAAGAAAAGAAAAACCAAGGCATCCAGCTTTCCGGGCCTGCATTAATTACTGGTATCCATGGTGATGGAAGAATTCTTGGAGCCCGGCTGCCAGACCGTCAAACATGGAAAACATAAGGCCAGCCTGATAAAAGACCTATTGTGAGCATCAACTTCTTGTACCCCCAGTGAAAAAGAAACACCATGTTTCAGTCACCGCCCGGAGAGCCAACCTCTGAGGTAATGCGGGCCGTACAGTGGCTTCCCCAGGGGAGTTCATGAAAAGGCCTCGTGTTTGGACAATGACATAATTCTGGCGGGCTGGCTCTGAACTTGGCTTGCTTTTCAAAA
This sequence comes from Pseudonaja textilis, assembly GCF_900518735.1. The sequence goes on from NW_020769350.1 coordinate 6,506,387, forward strand.
GCTCCCTGCAGAGCATTCCTGCATTTTCTTGCCTCCGTTGGTGGCAAGAGTTAGCATCGTCGAACAAGCAGGTGACATGGGCACTTTGCATCTCTTTAGTTTATTTCTTTCTTTTTTTAAAACTCATATTCTATTAAGGACATTTCTTAGTGCTTAATAGACATTGTGTTGGCTGGGTATTTAACTTGCTTATCAATATTCTGTTTCCCAGAAAATATGACCTACCCTGAAAATAAATCCTAGCTTGATTTTTGACAAATGTGCCCAATATAAGGCCTACCCCCACCCTCCAATAAGCCCTAATTAAGATCCCGCCCACTCCAGAGTGGATGAGTAAAAATTAAACTAAGATGGGGATGAGGCGGTGGAGCTGCCCTACTACTTACCTTTGGACAGTTGTAGCCAGGTCTCGCACACCCCGACACCTGCCTTGCTGGCTTATTTCTTCTGCAGCTGGTAAGGCTGGCAAAGCTTTCCGGAAGGCCGCTGGAGCTGAGAACAAAGCTCTGGATCGATCCAGAGCTCAATTATTAGCTGCAGAGGCTTTCAGGAAAGCCTTGCCAGCTGCAGAAGAAGAAGTTCCTGAAGGCCTCTGACAGCGAAAAGGATGCCGGGGGCGAGGCACGCAAGTGAGGTTAGTCAGTGGATGACATCCCCCCAAAATAAGACCTGGTGCCTTTTTTGGTGGTCAATATATATATATATAAGACAGGATCTTATTTTGGGGGAAACATTGTACAAATTTACATTCTTACTCTCCACCCCTTTCCCCCAACCATTGATAAAATGGATTCTATGTTTGATAATATTCTACATGTTCACTCTGTTTAATTTTCAATGTCAGTCTACCCATTTCTGCACAATCTAGTATCTTCCTATCTTTTCATCTCATGGTAAATCTTCATTTTTTTCTCCCAGTATTGTGTGAAGGCAATCCTCACTGCTGTTAAGACATGTAATATTAAGTGCATACTTTTCTTATCAATTTTTTTTCTTGATATTATCCCTAATAACAATATTAGGGATAACCATATATAAGAATAAAAACAATTCAGGTTTAAAAATCTGCATGTTTCCCTATCATCTTTTCTAGCCATCTATGTATCTTTGCCCAAATTCTTTTTTGTTTGTTTGATGCAAGTCCACCACATATGATAAAATGTGCTCGTTTTTTGCTTACATTTCCAACATTTGCTAGACATATTTTTAAACATTTCAACCTCTCTTTAGTTTTGAAGGTTTATTAAGAGAAACTCATCTGGGATCTTTTTTTAATGAAAAGGAATATCGACATGGCAGGGTGCTTTTGCAAAATGTTTAGAGGGAGGTTGTCGTGGATGGGCAGAGCAACTTCCCAATCAAAAAGAAAATAAGCAGAAACAGAAATTTATATTATTTAGTTTCCTAGTATGATTTGATTGCTTACTTAGTATCCTATGACTATCACTAAGTGTTGTATCATGATTCTTGATGAATTCATTTTTATGGACACTGAGAGCTTATGCACCGAAGACAAATTCCTTGTGTGTCCAATCACAGTTGGCCAATAAAGAATTCTATTCTATTCTTTTCTATATTCTATTCTACATTTCAAAATCTATACTGTTCTATTCTTCATTCCAATATCTATTCTATTCTATTCTATTCTATTCTATTCTATTCTATTCTATTCTATTCTATTCTCTATTCTACATTTCAAAATCTATACTATTCTATTATTTATTCCAATATCTATTCTGTTCTATTCTATTCTATTCTATTCTATTCTATTCTATTCTATTCTATATTCTATTCTACATTTCAAAATCTATACTATTCTATTCTTCATTCCAATATCTATTCTATTCTATTCTATTCTATTCTATTCTATTCTATTCTATCCTATCCTATCCTATCCTATCCTATCCTATCCTATTCCATTCCATTCTTGATTATCCATGGGGGAATCAAAGGAACCCATTTTATTCTTTGGGTTACTTTCCTAGACATCTGTCCACTAAGGGGCACCATTGCATTACATTTCTGTCCACTGATTTTTTTTTTCCCTATACACAACTTTTTTGAGCAAAAAAACAGTTGTGTAGGACACAAAGGACCTGGCAATCCCCCTTTCTTGATTCCCTCTTAAGGGGAAGACAAACAGAACAAAAATTAGCCTATTTCCATCTTCTGGAAATTTTCTGTCTATAAGATCCAAACACACCAGAAAAATCTCAGATTACAATGGTCCCTGGTACTATAGATATGCCATTGTCGACAATTCTCTAAGAGCCAACAAGATGTTGTCAAATTCAGGCTTTGCAAGGCAGTTAAGTGGACTTTACCTCATTTTATGACCTTTCTTGCCACTGTTGCTATGTGAATTACTGCATTCATTAATGAATCATGCAGTCACTAAACAAATTTTGTGTTCTCCATTGACTTGCTTGCTGGAAGCCAGCTGAGATTACAAATGGTGGGTATATGACCCCAGGACATTGCAGTTGTCATAAATACACGATAGTTACCAAGTGCCAAATTTTAATCATGTGACCCTGGATGTTGCAATGGTCCTAAAGTGTGAAAAATGTTCATAGGTCACTTTTTTCAGGGCCATTGTAGCTTCCAACGGTCAGTAAACGGATGGTGGCAATATAGCAATAGCCCTTAGACTTATATACTGCTTCACAGTGTTTACAGCCCTCTCTAAGCAATTTACAGAGTCAGCCTCTTGCTCCCAACAATCTGGGTCCTTGTTTGACTGACCTCAGAAGGATGAAAGGCTGAGTCAACCTTGAATCAGTCAGGATCGAACTGCTGAACTGATGGCAGATGGCAGAATTAGCTTGCAATACTGCATTCTAACCACTGCGCCACCACAGCTCCTGATAATAAAATCAATAGGAAGTCAGATTCACTTAATTCACTCTTATAACTTTGTTATGAGAGCCGCGGTGGTGCAGTGATTAGAATGCAGTACTGCAAGCTAATCCAGCTGACTGCTGACTGCCAGCAGTTCGGCAGGTCAAGTCTCACTTGACTCAGCCTTCCATCCTTCCAAGGTCAATGAAATGAGGACCCAGGTTGTTGGGGGCAATTATTTTGACTCTGTAAAATGTTTAGAGAGATCTGAAAACAATGGTGGGATTCAAATTTTTTTACTATCAATTCTGTGGATGTGGCTTGGTGGGCATAGCAGGGGACGGATGCAGTAAAATTTCCATTCCTTCCCCACCCCACTAACCTGCTTCCCAGGTCTATTCTCCTGTGCAGGGCAACAGAAAAAGACCCAGCCGATCAGCTGGGACTCAATGGGAGGCAGAGAATAGATATGGGGTTGGCGGGGCCAGTCAGAGGTGGGATTTGCCAGTTCTCCAAACTACTCAAAATTTCCACTACTGGTTCTCCAGAACTGGTCAGAACCTGCTAAATAGCACCTCTGGCTGAAAAGCACTGTGAAGCTGTATATAAGTCTAAGTGCTATTGCTTAGTGGTAAGTAAGTAAGTAAGTTAGACAAAGAAGGAAGGAAGGGAGATAGACAAGGAAGGAAGGGAGATAGACAAGGAAGGAAGGAAGGAAGGAAGGAAGGAAGGAAGGAAGGAAGGAAG
>NW_020769350.1:6539682-6560473 GCF_900518735.1 Pseudonaja textilis
AATTTCTTTTGTAGATGGGATGGGTTAGAGAGCTCCCTGACAAATGCTTAAATCAGGAAGGAAGATCTTCTGAAGATGGATGGGGGGGAATCCATTTTTACATTTCAGATTCACTTCTGCTGATCTTTGCATAAAGAGTGAATTATTGCATAAGCTTCCATGACATTTGCAGAGGTGACGTGAGCCTTGAATTACGCATTGGAGTAAAGCTCTTTTTAAATTGCCATTTCCAAGATTTACTGTGTGTATTTTTCCCTGCCTGGTTCATTTGTAATGGGACTCTGTATGCATCCAACTGTTGCACTGAGGTTATAAAAACCACCCTTTCTCTACAGTTATGCCCCTGGTCATGCTGTTGTAACAGGAAGTGTCAGGTGACTTTCATGTTTCCATGGGTAAGCAGTTTGAAAGGATGGGTGTGTTTTGTTTAGTCAATCATAGCTAGGGAAAAATTCTTTTTGGATATAAAAACATGGGTGAGGTTTTTATGGGTTCTTAATCTGAGTCTGATTTTGCTGTTCCTAAACCCCTATGGGACTTTTTCTATTGACTTGAGAGTCAGTCAACAACAAGATATGTTTGATTTCACCCCAAGAGTGGTGTTTACATAGGAACACAGCCAGAGTTTTGCCTTGGACCAAATATTTTTAGTATATATTTTCTTCTGTTATGTTGAGGAAGAAAAATGTAGCGGGACTATAAACTGGCTTCATGTCAGCGTTCCAGCAAACTTCCATTCCAACCAATAACTCCGAGACAGACACCGCTCAAAAGTTTTCTTTTATTTATTTGGATAGTAACTGGCACAGCTGGGGGAATCCCAAACCTGAAAATTCCAGGGTTCCTTGCAATAATCAAAACTACAAATCCAACCCCCTACACCCATCATCACATCACAAGCCCCAATCATCATCCGTGCCAACTGAAGACTTCCCCTCACATATGCGCACAATAGCATGACCTTGAACTACAAAAAGAATGTTGTTTTGTCTAACGAAATATACCCCAAGAACTTCTACCCTCCCACTTTCCCAGTGTTTTGACCCAAACCCTTTTCCAGTAAGACAAACACGAACCAAAGGGAACATAAACCTTTTAATGAGTCTTATGAACCCCCGGTTAAAAGGCTGCTGCAAACTAATTAACTTTGATAAGCACAAACCTTGCCAAAACTGTACGAGACTGCCAAAAATCACAGATAAGAAATATTTCACAACACAAGAGTCTTCAAATACCAAATTAAGATACCGTAATGTCCACGAGGCTGAGTTTCAAAACATCCTTGCTTCCTACAAAGAATGTTCACTTCACAGCTGGCTTTTATCTTCTTGAAGGAGGGGCCATTACCTTGCAGCCTTACTCCTGAGTCATCCATGCTGTTGCAGCTGCTCTTTCCTGTGAGCAATCCTGTGCGCACGTGCACTTGGTACAGGCTCCTCGGGAATCTCCTCATTGCTGCTGCCAGCCCCCACAATCTCTGAAGGCAGCAGTCCACTCCCTAATGGTCCTGGCCCCTCATCTGAGTCCTCGCTCTCCTCGGCCATCCGCACCTGATGCCAGTAACCACAACACCCAGGCTCAAAATGTGGCAGTGTGGGAGCATCTGGTTTCAATATGGCTTCCAAAGCTGACCCTTCGTAGATGAGACTGCCAATTTGAGTAAATACAAACAATCCTTGACTTCATTCATTTAGGGCCCGTTTAAAGTTACAAGTGAAGGCAGGGAAAAAAGGGACTTATGACCTTTTTTCCACACTCATCCCCACGATCATGTGATTAAAATTCAGACACATGGCAACTGTCTCATATTTTATGGTGGTTGCAGTGTCCCAGGGTCATGCAATCACCTGAATTCTCTTCATTATTGTCTCGCTGAGCAACACAACTTTGGGCTCCATTCTGGTTGTAAGTTGAGGTCTCCCTTTAATAACAAACCTATTTTTATTTGACTTAAGGGATATTGGAGGTCAGGAGGAGGGAGACTTTGTATTAAGCTGGCTATGTTAGTCTGGGTCAAGCTGGCCCTAAAATCAATCTGTTAGTCAGGCCCTTGTTACAGGGTGGCTGATCCGACACCAATTTCATTCCTTGGTATGCTTTATCCTACAAAGGAGAGAGGAAGTGCCCTTAGGGCTACAGCAGCCACTGTCCATCCAGTTTCTCTCAAAATGATTTCCCATTATTTATGTATTTTTTTTAGCACATAATAAGAACATGACAAAAGAGAAGTAAACATATACACACAATCCACCTAATTGTATACATAACTTCTATGGGATACTGCAGTGGCCTCCTAACTAGATGTCTGACTCAGCTATTCAGATAATTGTCTCTGGCATTGCTTTGTGCAGATCTTCTAGGGAACCAGAGAATGCCCATCATGAGCAATCTTGCACAACGTGTTTAATAATTTGCACATGAAGGTTCCTCATACTTTGAAGAACGTGCCTGTCTTGGAGTTTTGATTCTGTTGGATGTGTTACTTGGGGGTCCCAAGTAACACACTCAACAGAATCAAAGCTCCAAGACAGGCATGTTCTTCAAAGTATGGGGAACCTGACACTGACTCAACTCTCTATTGGCCGAGGGTGACAGCGGCCATCGCCCGTCCCTTCAGAATGGCACTCGCTTATCTCTCGGGACCCACTGACCCATGTTCAACTGCTGTTCACATGGAACCCTTCTCCATTTTGGCCTTCAAAGTTCTCATTTACATATTTGCCACTACAACCAAGATCTGCACCTGCAGTGGCCTTCCAACTCATCGCAGCCTAGCCCCTGGGGCGTGCTTTGCCGCCAATGGCCATGTATGAGTCTGATGTTCCAGCGCCATCCATTCATGTAATATCTGAAAGAAATAGTAAAGCTAAATATCTAGGGGAAGTTGTAAAGTTCTGAGGACCACAGAAGGTCCTTTTCATGACTTGAGAGCATCTGGAGAAGAAACTTTGAAGAGCATGTTCACAAGAGTAATGGTCTCCTTTCCCTTGCAAACTTACTAGATAAACATTTGGAAGAGCTGGATACCAAGAACACAGCAAATTCAGACCAAAGGAAGTTTTTTTGTGGAGTTTCTGTGGACAGAGATGACATTTCTGGGGGAGTTGCTTCCTTGTGTATTCATCTTACATGACTTCAGAAATCAGCAAGAATGAAGCCTCTGTCCCATACCTGGTTTTTGGTATTCTTGGTCTGAAATTAAACTTTTTATAAGAAAGTTAGATACGAACTTTGAAAAGTGGTTTGAGGAAGATTATGATTAAAAGGTTCATCAAAGAGTGGATAAGAATAGTTGAGTGAATAAATGCCGGGTCCTGCTCATCTATTCCACTTCATTCTCGCCTCAGATCTATTTGCACAGGGACAAAAACTGGAGTCCTTAACTCACCTGGCAGCAAAAGGCCAAGAAGGATGAGAGTGTACCAGGGAAAATGAGAGCCCATAACCCTCTTGAAGACAATTGGGGAGAAAAATCTTGTGTTTGCCAAAGTACTCTGCCATAGGGAAAAGAAGAAAGAGGCATCATAATTTTGGTTTCTTTTTCAATAGTTCCACTGTGGTTTGCAGGAAGAATGAGTGTTGAGTAAAATGAGAAATTGTGGTTGAAGAAAGTGAGTCATGAATTCTTCAGCAACACTATTTGACTCACTTTCTTTCCCCCAAAGGACCTAGAAATGATCCAATGAGTCAAACAGAGAAGTGGCTCAAGTTGAGGCATTTAGATATCATTAGGCAACCTGTGACCCATTGGGTCATCATTTCAGAAAAACGCCCTTGCTTAAAGCCATAAACAGAATGACCATGGGTGGGCAAAAAAGCAGTAAGAACAGGACTGACTTCTGACTTCCTACAAGCTTCCCCGTTGACTTTCCTCAAAACAAGCAGACAGAGAAGGCTGGAATTGACCATCATGTGACTGTGGCTGACCATGGTGGTGTGGCAGCATAGAAAGGCCCACAACTTTGTCAAATTTCAATACTCATGAGTCCTGGCACATTTTCAAGCCGACTGGGCAATTCTGGAAGCCGAAGTCCACAGTTGAAGTTGCCAAGGTTGAATAACACTGGTCTAGAGTGGAGCTGTCAAACTCATGTCATCATGGTGGTGTCACATGACGTATCGGGACTTTTCCCCCCTTCGCTAAACCGGGCGGGGCCGGGCCCAGTACGTGATGCAGCTGGCCCGTGGGCCGTGAGTTTGACACCCCTGATCTAGAGCATCTCCTAGGAATGAATATGTCAGGTGTCTATGTCTATGGTTGTTTTAGAGTAGCCAACCAAAGGGGTACGGGAAAACCAGGGTCAAGGGTGACAATGGATTACATGTCTCAGAGTCGGCTACACCCAGGCAGTGCTGGCCATATTCACTCCCAATAAATCCTTTTGAAATTTTGGAAGTTTGGCTCGAGACTCGTGATTTAATTGGGGCAACTTCCGGAATCCTGACATCAGGCACAAAAGATCAGGTTCGTGACAGTCCAATTAAACTAATTTATTAGTAATCATGCCTAGGAACAGGAATCTTCTCAACTCATGGTTAGCACCTGCTTGGACTTAGATAATGGTCAATGGAATTTAAGGAGGGTTGGACTTAGTTCACTTGTTGATAGCTCTTTTTACCCTGCCTCCAGGTTCTGCCAGTTCTTCTCCTGCAGGATGCTATCTAAACCATGAAAGCCAATCAGGATTGAAAATTAAACAGAGAATCTGACTTGATCTTATGCAGTCTCTTTGATTTTTCCACCCCTCCAAAATAAGTCTCACTGAGTCCAAAAAGATAACAACTCCCTGGACATTTTTCTTCATTCAGCATTTCATAGTTATCTCCGAAAAGGATTTCAAATCCTTTCAATAGGCTATTAAAAGAGGGAGAGGAAAAAATGGAGACCGACGGACCTGGATTCATAATACGGAGGAAATTGGACTTATTAGAAATCTTATTCATTTGAGAGAAGTCCAGTGGCTCTTTACATATCTCACAGAGCTCCATTTTACAACAACGGAATCCTTGGAAAATGTGGAAAATGCTTGTGTTTGTTAAAGCTTGGGGCAGCATTTGCTTGACCTCCTTTGGGATTTACGGCTGCAGAACAAGGAAGAAGGTTTTTTTAACTTCATTTGCACCGATTCGCAGGGTTGTTTAACATTATTGATTCTTCTTGACTTATCTATCTCAGTTGGTGCTGTTGACCCTGGAATGATGTTGGAACAGCCGTTCTCCCACAATGCCCATGCATTAAGTCCATTTACATTCTCCTCTCTCCTCCAGAGACATCTTTTGTTCTTCTAGAAATTGCTCATCCATTGCCTTGGAGAATTGAGTGGTTGCTCCTTCTTGGTCCTCTGGCCTTCATTATGAGCTCCTCTTAGGACACTGATTGGCTCCCCAATCCGCACAAGCTTGAAGTTGACAGAGTTGAGACCTTTGGCCCCCTTCCCTCCCTCTCTGTCCCTTTTGTTGTCTTGTGTTTTTCATCGCAATGGTCAGAAAAAGGACAGGCTGGGGAACAGTAGAATATTCCCAGAGGGTGTCAAGGGACAGCCATCTTTTTCCCTCCCTGGTTCAAGACATTCGGGATTGGGTGAGGAATCACATCACCACACAGAAAGAAAAATGGCTTCTCCCACAAGGACAATAGGCCAAGAACAATGTTTTTTTTTAAAAAAAAAAAACAATTAATCAAGCAAGGCCTTTTGTCTGTGACTGGAGAGTAAGAAAAAAGTGGAGAGGCACAAGAAATGACAATAAGGAAGCTTTCGCCTACTGAAGGACAATGAATTTTGCAGGAAATTGACGTTCCTCTGAGAAATGTGCATATGCAAATCTTTTGTAATAGTTGAGACCTGAGATTCACATGAAAGTGAGTCTCAATAAGAACATCAAGAACTTCTACCTTCCTTTTCCCTAACCAGCCTTGCCATGTGGTGCAGTATTGCACTTACAGGCTATTTCTGCCAATTGCCAGCAGTTCGATTCTCACTCAAGGTTGACTCAGCCTTCCATCCTTCCGAGGTGGAAGGTAAAATGAGGACCCAAGATTGTTGGGGGGCAGTTTGCTGACTCTGTAAACTGCTTGGAGAGGGTTGTAAAGTACTGTAAAGGGGTACTGTCTAAGTGCTTACTGCTATCACCTTTCATTTCTCACCCTGTCTTTCTTCGTTTGGAAATTTAAGTCTTTGCCAACTGCTCCTCGCTGTAAAAATTTTAAAAAAAGCTGCTAGCATTTCCTGTTTCATACAATGTAGGTCAGTCTTATTGACTTAAATGAGATGAAAAGAAACGATGTGACTGAACATCAGCACCAACAGGGCAAAGCAAGAAAAGAGAGGAAAGTACAATCCAGCTTTGTGTCTAGTGGAGTCAGAGGAAACCGGAAATTCAGATCTGGGTATAATATCATGTGCCTACCCAGAGCGGTGCACCAAAATTAGTGAAAAATTGGTGTCTTAGGTATGCTACTGCCCTCTACCGGACAGAATGGATGTTGGGGATGAAATGAGATTTTCATCGATGAACGAAAATGTTTGGAAATCCTTGGAAAAGAAACCCAGCGTTTTATTCTATTCAGTTTGGGACAAAAAAGAAAAAAACCAATGTCTCCAAACTTTACATATTCTCAGCATTTAAAACATGCTTTTAAAAATCACCACTTGCCACAGAGAAACCAAGCGTTGAGCATTTTGCATTGAGCAAACTGAACATGTGTGGGTTCGGCAATATTTGGGTGGCCTGTTGAAAGTGGCTAAGTCTTATTTTCCAAGACTGATGCACACAAGTATAACTGGATCTTTTCCTAGTTTAGAAACAAAAGTCCTTCTTGAATTTGACTGTTGCAGCTGAGTGGGAATTCTCCCCCATTTCTGGAAGGAGAAAAATATGAAGGGGAAAAAAATTACTCCGATCGGCAAAAGACATTTTGGGTTAGGCTAGGGAACTCCAAACTTGGCAACTTTAAGACTTGTGGACTTCAACTCCCACAATTCCCTGTGCTGGCTGGTGAATTCTATGGCTTGAAGTCCACAAGTCTTAAAGTTGCCAAGCTTGGAGATCCTTGCAGATTCAGTCTAACTGGGACCACAATTGTAATCCAGATAAAATCAAGGAGAGAAAGTGGAATTCCTGGAAGCCTGAGTAACCACCAATAAATCAATAAACAGACACATTGACATCAATCCAATCTACCAACCATTTAGAATGAAAGAACAAACAACAACCACAATCCCAAAAGCAGCTGCCAGGGTTCCAAAAATACACCCATAGCAAACGTAACTCCAAGGCAGGTAGATTCCTTAAAGAATAGTTTTGTTGGCTGTATCATATTGGCACAGTTCTGGTGAAAACTGACTCTGAAGTTTCCCGTGGTTTTCATCTAATTAAACGTAAACATTTTTCACCTTTCCCAAACAATCAGTAACATGATCCAATCAAGGTGCTGTCCAGTTGCCTGGCAACTTCACCCCTCCTCTCTCTGACCACCTGTGAGAATGATCTTGGTTCCCAGGAGAAAGTATTTTCTTTTGGCTACAAACCCCCAGCTATCTCTATTCTTCCCCCTTCCTATCCCTCAGCTCCAGTGTGGCAACACTTAAGGCTCAGGTCAGGTCACCTTCAAAGATGACAGCCACCTTTGAAGACCAATGAACAGCCAAACTGCAAACAAACTTATAACTCGACAAATCCCAAGAAATCAGACCGCATCACACACAGCTGATCAAATCAACCCGAAATCAGATCATGGCATCGTCAGAACAACAACACCAGCACTAATTTACATTCACACAGACGGCACTTAAAAACTGTTTAAGTTTTTAAAAACTGTTTAAGTTTTTAAGAACTTAAAAACTGAGGACTATGACTCAGCAACTACAGCCGGCCAATCACACAACCTGAAATCAAACCAGGACTTAGTGAGGTATTTAAAAGGCCGGTGCTCCTCCCAGACAAGCACAATCCAAAACGCACTGAAGATGTCTCCTCAAATGGAGATGAAACATTTGCAACCAAATCGCCAAGCTCGGAGCTCAAACCAACAGCATAATCTGTCGTTCCCCAGTCGGAACCTGAATCTGCAGAGGAAGGCGAGCCGGAACTGGAACAGATGGAGATCGACTTTGATGGCTTGGGTGTGGCTTTATTGGCTTGGGAGGAAAATGGGGAGGAGCAGACCCAGTCAGGCCAGGGCCTTTCAGCATTGGGATGTCTTATAGGCAGGGAGGAAGGGGGAACAGGATGACCAAGAGAGGCTAAATAGTGAACATGAGAGAAAGAGTTCAGGCATTGCGCAAGGACCGCCCCCTCCTGATCCCTGAGGACGGAGAGTGGAAAGAAGGTGAGAACAGCGAAGGCTGATCCAACTACTCAGGAGGAGAGCGCCCCACCCCTCTTCACAAGGCACATTGGGGAATGAGACTTTGCAGGGGGGGGGGCAGCTGTGGGGAGGGGCATTTGTGGGAAACAAAAGCTGAATTCCTAGAGTGTTGAGTGCCGAGGATTTCCTAGATTCCCTGCATTCTTTCTGGATTTCTTGCTTTGCAACCATGGTGCTAACAGTGTTGGGCTGGACTATTTACAGCCAGAGGCTGGTTGAGGTGTGTGTGTGTGTGTGTGTGTGTGTGTGTGTGTGTGTCCCACTTTGCTCTGGGACTTGCCCGAAACATGGGAGCGTTTGGGGAAATTTGGAGCAATAAAAGGGTGGTTTTAACCTCCCAGAATTTACTCTGCCTGCTTCTGTATTCTGGCCCATTCCAAGTCCTCCAAAGGAATGTGAACTTTGTCACCCACCATGAACAGTGTGACCGTGAATCAAGACAAGCACCTTCCTTGTGAACCTTATCGAAGATTTGGCGTGGCAGAGAGTGTATTTTGAACACAAGTATGCTCCCTTTATTCCCATTATTCAATTATGACTTTTTCCTTGTCTTTCACTCAACAGTTTAATTAGCTCTCATTTACTAAGCAGTGCATTAAAAAAAAAAAGATCGGGGAAACAAACACGCCAAGAGATAATTATACCACGCCGTTCTGATGCTGTCTCAACAACTTAACATTGCTGCAACTATGGGGGGGGGGGGATGACCTATTTGCAGTAACTTTAAGTGGCACCATATAATCTGTTTTACCTTCTAATCTACTCTAACATGGATAGGATAGGGTAGGGTAGGATAGGGTAGCATAGCATAGCATAGCATAGCATAGCATAGCATAGCATAGCATAGCATAGCATAGCATAGCATAGCATATAATAGATATTGGATGTAGAGTAGAGTAGAGTAGAGTAGAGTAGAGTAGAGAAGAATAGAATAGAATAGAATAGAATAGAATAGAATAGAATAGAATAACAGGGTTGGAAGGGATCTTGGAGGTCTTCTAGTCCAACCCCCTGCTCTCCGTGTACATAAAAGAAAAGATACATTCGTCAAGAGTCCAGGATCATCAGGTGCAACACTTAATGATAGTCGTAGGGTACAATAAGCAGTCAAATCATACGAGCAAACAGTCAATATAAATCGTAAGGATACAAGCGACAAAGTTACAGTCATACAGTCACAAGTGGGAGGGGATGGATGACAAGGAGTGACGAGAAGATTAATAGTAATAGTAATGCAGACTTTGTAAATAGTTGGACAGTGTTGAGGGAATTATTTGTTAGCAGAGTGATGTTGTTCGGGAAAAAACTGTCCTCGTGTCTAGTTGTTCTGCTGTGCGGTGCTTTATAGCTTCATTTTTTTAAAACAAATTTTATTCAGTTTTTCACATTAAAAACAAAAATCCCTTTTTAGTGGACAACATATTTCCGGGTCATCACCTTTACATACAAATATGAGAGCAATTATACGTTCGTATATGCATACTTAATTATATTATTACCTTTTCCATTCCAAATTTTCAGTAAGGAGAGAAACAAACACATTAATTCTAGCCTCTTTCATTAATCTCAGTCGAAACATCTTTTTGTTTCATTTCAATTATTTCAAATATAATCCTTTAATATTTATTTTAAAAATAAAGATAAACAATATGTGTTTGCCTAATAATAATAATGATAATAATAAAAAAATTACCAATGTCTCTCCTTGCTTTTAATAGTCTATATTAACTTATTAATTTAGTTGGTTCTTTAGTCTGTCATATTCCCTTTCCATTACACATTCTTTTTATAAATTCTATATTAATACAAATTTTAACACTAAAACAAAAACAAAAACAAGTATAGGTTTCCCCCTTTTACTGTTTTAAGTGTGACACCTCCATGATTAAAATATATCTTTATTCCCTCATCTTGATTACCAATAAACCATTATTTTTAAGAAGTTACAGTAATAATCATTACATGTTTTCATTTGGATTCCGCAGCATATTTTCCCCGCTTGATAAGAGTTATCAGTATCTATATTACCCTATTTTCTAACTGTTTTTAATTGCAGGAATATTCTTATTACCCCTTGTCACCCTGCAAAATCCCCTTTTTAATTCATCAACCATTATCTCTGAAAAAACAATTTCTTTTCAACATTTTACTGCTTCCGTATTTCTTTATTTCATGCACCTGTTTCTTACTGCTTCTCCTCCCCCTCTTTTCCCCATATCTTTTCTCATTCCAGTTTATATCCCTCTCTTTTTCAATATCTTCCTTTCCCCTTTTCTGCTGGGTCTTTCTGCCTTTCCTGGCTTCACAGGTATTTCCCCTTTTGATTGCCTTCTTAAATCTCAACTTTTTAACCTTCCTTCTTTCCCCACTTCTTTGTAGTGTTCTTTGTGTTAATTGTCTCTTTAAAATGCCTTCTCCTTGAGTCGACTCCTCTTCCTCTGAAGCTCTTTCTTCTTGTTCTTCAATCGCCCATTTCCATTTGTTCTAACACAGAGCAAAGTGATTCACCTCTTTGCTGTAGTAATTCTCTCATATTTTAAAGTTCCATTTTTAATTCCCAAAGAGATATCATCATTACATACTCTTATATTTTATGATCATTAAAGTCCACAAAAAAACAACTACTACTTTTACTTTCCTTCTTTCTTCTTTCAATTTTCTAAAGTTCTCAGTCCTTCCAGCCGGGGGTCTATACCAAAAACATCAATCAATCCCACAGACAGTCGTTCCTTGCTTTTTTCTTTATTCTGGTTCTGCTTTCACTTTCTAAGATTCTTACTTTGTTTCAATATTTCTTTAATGTTATATCCACACAAGTTCATTCAGAAACAGGATGCTTTCCCTTTTGTTTGATCCCAAGTTTTTGTCAAAAGGTGGCACTCTCCATTATACAAAGTCTTCACCTTTTCCCCCTACTTTTTTATTTAGGGTTTTTCGAACCTCAATATTCCAGCACAGTCCAGTCTCCAATTTGTAAACTTTATTATTATTATTTTTTGACAATCTTAAGTCCAGCTTTATCTTATGGCTGTTTATTCCCAAAATATTTTAGTCCAATTTAGTTAAATCTTTAGTTTCAGCTTCTTCCTTTCCTGGTTCAAAGCGCTGCTTAGCTGTCAAAAATATTTTCTTTTTTCCCCCCTGTCCCTTTGTAATTTCACCGCTCACTTTTCTTTTCTTAAAAATTCCATGTTACCGTAATCCTGGGGTACTTTTTGTTTAGTTGTTTCGCCCAATTGTCCCAGTTCAGATATTATCCACCTCTTTCTTCCCTCCTGCACAAATCTTAATCCAGCTGAGTCCTCCTCTTCAGGGTGGCCATTTTAAACCACTACTGCAGTCGTCTTCAGGGGGAAAAAAAACCAAGCCCGGGGGTGGGGAGATGCGGCTCCCCTCAACCTGGCTTGCGGCTTCCCCTTACTCCACCGCCCCTCCAAGACAGCTTCAGCCCCTAATCGTAATGATCGGGGCTCTCCAACGAAAGAGCACGGACCATAGCCGCAGAGAGTCGCGATCTACAGTCCATCAGCGAGGAGGCTCCGCCTTCTTCCTATAGCTTCATTTTGAGGGTAGGAGTTGGTAGGATGAGTATAATCATGAGGATGGGCAAGACAACAATGATTGGGATCCCTGGTGATCTCTGTGCGTGATTGTTTTCTTGCAGACATTTCATTACCCAGCTAAGTAACATCATCAGTGCCAGAATGCTGGAATTTTTGTATTGTGTCTGGGCAGGACGATAAATTTCATGCACCTGCATTCCAACGTGTGTTCTTTTCAGATCCAACCCAGGTCTTAAATGTGAGGCTTGTCTCCTTTCAGTTTCTCGAGCTTGTTCCTCCCAACCCCCATGCTCAAAGCAGCGCCTCTCCCCCACCCTCAATTCTGTCCACTCAGCATTTCTGCAGAGTCGATTCTATCTTCTCGTCGCCCACGAGATTCTGTCCTTCGGAGGAGCCCAGATAGAGCCCTGATTGTTTTAGCATGGCACTGCAGCTGGGCCCATGGCTTATTTTGGTTTGGGAGTTATAAAAAGTAAATGTTTTGTCAATCTATCATCCTGAAGGAACCAGTCTGGAGACTTGTTAGCTCGGCTTATTTTTGTTTGGTTTCATTTAAGAGCACACATTCATCAAGGCTCAGCCATCTCCGCCAGACTTATAAAGTCATTGTATCCCAGTTTATTTAGATATGTCTGGCCTGTTATTTGGAGAAGAGGAAGAAGAAAGCTGTCCAGCTTAGGAGAGGATGTTGATCTATGGAACAAGAGATGCAAGTTTGGGAGAGGAAAAAAATTGGGCAAGCAAATAGTGGACAGGAAGAAAGAAAAAACAAGAGGGGCTGAGCAGGTAACTGTTGGTCTACTGTATGTAGAAGCGGCTTGGTTGAAGTCTGTAAGAAGTCAGAGCGATATTGAGCTGACCAGATTTAAGATTAAGGTAAAGGTTCCCCTGACACATACGTGCTAGTCGTTTCCGGCTCTAGGGGGCGGTGCTCATCTCTGTTACAAAGCCGAAGAGCCAGCGCTGTCCGAAGACGTCTCCGTGGTCATGTGGCCGGAAGGACTAAACACCGAAGGTGCACAGAACGCTGTTCCCTTCCCACCAAAGGGGTCCCTATTTTTCTACTTGCATTTTTACGAGCTTTCGAACATGCTAGGTTGGCAGAACTGCTGGGACAAGGAACGGGAGCTCACTCTGTTACATGGTGCTAGGGATTCGAACCGCCGAACTGCCGACCTTTCTGATCAACAAGCACAGTGTCTTAGCCACTGAGCCACCTTTTAGATTTAAGATTAGACTAACGTTAATCATATTTGAATGCCAGTCATGTGTTTTAAGCACTTTGAAGGCATTTGTAGGAAGAGCAGAGGAGGAGGAGGAGGAGGAGGAAGAATAGAGGAGGAGGAAGAGGAGGAAAATTTGTCGAACTGGCTAAAGACCTATGCAATCCAACTTCTGCATTGCATGGAGTCCATTTAAACAAGTCCTAGTAGCTCCAAGTTATGTTCCCCAGCTGCTCCTTACAAGGTGTTTTCAGAGCTGGTTATGGTTATCAAGACCACTAGTCATTAACAGCTTTAATATACATTAATTAACTAATTAATTCATCACATTTCTCTACTACCCATCTCACCTAAGTGATTCCATAAATTCTCTTGAATGAATTGAAGAATGGCATGTGTTGAAAAGTAAGTCACCATTTGGTTCCTCCAGTCATTCCATTTTTCAGCCTGGATGAGATGAAGCAGATTCCCCAAATTGGACAAGAAAAAAAACGGGTGGTCCCCAGCTACGCTTAGAAGACCCAAGGGAGAAAATCCATGTTTTTATCCCTTTTGTAGTCATGGGTTACATGTAGAACTCCTTATAACAATCTTGGTGAGTTCATTTAAGACGACTAAAGTCTAAAGCAGAGGTCTCCAAACTTGGCAACTCTAAGACTTGTGGACTTCAGCTCCCAGAATTCTCCAGCCAGCTGGCTGGAGAAGTCTGGGAGTTGAAGTTCACAAGTCTTAAAGTTGCCAAGTTTGGAGACCTCTGGTCTAAAGTCCATCCTGGTTTTATGATTAGATGGAGATCTGAACCAGAACTTTCTCTTCCCAACGAAACATTTAATCTCTATCTTTACACTAACTTTTTTTTTTGAAGCAGGAAGATAATTGTTGTTGTGTTTGTTTCACGAGGCCACCCCAATTCTCTAATGATTCTGACCTAGAGATAAGGTCCCCATGTTTTTAAAAAATGGTTTTCATTGAAGGTTGACTAAAGTCAAGAACTGCAGTGGTGCAGTGGTTAGAATGCAGTATTGCAGGCTATTTCTGCTTATAGAACAGAATAGAATTCTTTATTGGCCAAATGTGATTGGACACACAAGGAATTTGTCTTGGTGCAAATCTTTCAGTGTACATAAAAGAAAAGACGCATTCATCAAGAATCAAGAATTACAATGCTTAATAATAGTCATAAGGTACAATGGGCAATCAAATCATATTAGGAGACAATCAATACAAATCATAAGGATACAAGCGACAAAGTTACAGTCATAAGTGGGATGAGATGGGTGATACGAATGATGAGATGAATAATAATAGTAATGCAGACTTAGTAAACAGTTGGACAGTGTTGAGGGAATTATTTGCTTAGCAGAGTGATGGCGTTCCAGAAAAACTGTCCTTGTGTCTAGTTGTTCTGGTGTGCAGTGCTCTATAGCGGCATTTTGAGGGTAAGAATTGAAACAGTTTATGTCCAGGATGTGAGATGTCTGTAAATATTTTCACAGCCCTCTTTTTGACTCGTGATCACTGGCTGCTAGCAGTTTGGCAGTTCTAATCTCACCAGGCTCAAGGTTGACTCAACCTTCCATCCTTCCGAGGTGGGTAAAATGAGGACACAGATTGTTGGGAGCAATTTGCTGAGTCTGTAAACTGCTTCAAGAGGGGTTATAAAGCACTGTAAAGCGGTATATAAATCTAAGTGCTGCTGCTATCTTCCTTCCTTCCTTCCTTCCTTCCTTCCTTCCTTCCTTCCTTCCTTCCTTCCTTCCTTCCTTCCTTCCTTCCTTCCTTCCTGCCTTTCCTTCCTTCCTTCCTTCCCTTCACAGTGGTTAGAATGCAGTATTGCAGGCTAATTCCGCCAATTGCCAGGAGTTCGATCCTGACTGGCTCAAGGTTGACTCCATCCTTCCATCCTTCTGTGGTCAGTAAACTGAGCACCCAGATTGTTGGGGGGCGAGAGGCTGACTCTGTAAAATCGCTTAGAGAGGGCTGTAAAAGCGCTGTAAAGCAGTATATAAGTCTAAGTGATATTATTATTGCTCTAGTGAAGCTTTCAGCACCGGGGTCCAACATCTCCTTTCACTGCCATCTACATCAGGTGTAAGAGATAGATTTGGAGGTTCTTCTTAGGTTCAGACCTCAGATAGCAGTGAGGGACCTGGAAGATGGTCCTCAAAGACCAACTGTCACAAATGGTTCCTTCCAAATGATTCTGTAGGAAAAAATGCTCTTTGTGTCTCGGTGGCGTCCCTTCCTCCACAACCAGAATGGAATCAGCCAAGTGCTCCATCATGTCACAAGCTCCTTTGATTCTTATCTCAAAGGCAGACACCCAGACAGCCAGTGGTGTGATGCTAATGTAGCCTCTGGCAGCCTTTGCCAAGTATTGATTAAGCATCCGATTTGCTTCCCTCGATAATAGGCCATCAGACTAAGCCAATAAGTGAGAAGAACACAAGCCTGTCACAATCATTCGATGCGACAGTGGAACCAATGGAGAGGAGAAGTGCCAGGATTGGATGATACAGAAGCGGAGGGGGCCATGAGAGCTGGGGAGGAAGGAAATCTGTCTTAGCAACAGCAGAAAACACTTCCTCCATGTCCCCCCAAAAAACACCCCATTATCCTTCCCTTCCAGTGTCCTCAGCTCGGTTACACTGGGAAATGCCTGAGTAGATTACTCAATATTTTGAGCTGGAATGTGCCGTTTCCACCCAGTTAGGAAATTAATAAGTGATGAAGATGAGTTTACGGGTTCCTTCCATCAGCCTTTAGAACAACGTTGAGGGTAAGAGGAGAAAGGATTTGATCTTCAGCTGGAGGAAATGGCTCTTGCCTTAATCATTCCCTTGGGGGCCACTCTGATTGCAAGAATTAGACAGGGGCACAGTAATGGTTAAGGGATCAGGCTAGAAATCGGGAGGCTGGGAGTTCTAGTCCTGCCTCAGGCATGAAGTCGGGTTGGGCCAATCACTCTTTCTCAGGTCTAGAAAGGAGGCAATAGCAAACAGATGGACAAACAGACAGGCTTTTCTCACCATCGTCTATAGGTAATCAGAATAGAACTGGAAGGGACCTTGGAGGTCTTCTAGTCCAACCCCTTGCTCACCAGGAGACCCTATATACCACTTCAGACAAGTGGCTGTCTAGTCTCTTTTTAAAAACCAGCCATTCCACTGGTTAATTGTTCTCATTTTCAGCAAATTTCTCCTCAATTCCAGGTTGCTTCTCTCCTTGATCAGTTTCCATCCATTGTTTCTTGTCCTGCCTTCAGGGGCTTTGGAAAATAAGTTGACTCCCTCTTCTTTGTGGCAGCCCCTCAAATATTGGAATACAGCTATTATGTACAAATGAAGACGTGTAGGTACAAATGAAGATTTAAGCAGACTTTAGTTAGTTGGAGCTGGTATGTGACTATTTCTATAAAATCTGTAGATCATTATAGCCAACCAGTTTTCAAAAATATTGAAGACCTTAGGAAGTTGTGACAGGAATAGTAGAGGAATTTTTTAGGTCATTTATTGGTTTCACGATATCGTTTTCCCACGGCTTCTTCCAGGACTCGCTGTATAAATGGGGCAAAGTATTCTCCCCTCATTGTGACTCTGGGATCCCATGTCAAACTATAGAACACATCAGAACCAGTGGTGGGATTCAAATGTTTTTACTACCAGTTCTGTGGGTATGGCTTGGTAGGCGTGGTGTGGCTTGGTGGGTGTAGCTTTGTGGGAGTGGCAGGGAAAGGATATACTGTAAAATCCCCATTCCCTCCCCACTCCTTGGGGAAGGTTACTGAAAAATCCCCATTCGCTCCCTACCCCACTGACCTGCTTTCCAGCTCCGTTCTCCTGTGTAGGGCAACCAAAGAAGACCCAGCCAATCAGCTGGGACTCAATGGGAGGCAGAGAATAGATGGGGGCGGGGACAGTCAGAGGTGGGATTGGCCGGTTCTCCGAACTACTCAAAATTTTTGCTACCGGTTCTCCAGAACTGGTCAGAACCTGCTGAATACCACCTCTGGTCATAGCTGGTTGTAAACTGAGGTCATATACCTGTTCAATATCAGATTTTTTTCCTATAAATATGCTGCACTTCAATGATTGGATGGCCTAAACATCGGTATCTGAATATCAATCCTTTTAACATTCATATTTTGTTATGTTTTTAATCTTGGGGAAATGTTAATATATATTGTCTGAGATGTCATACGCTAAATAAATAATTTCAAGATCTATTAGAAAAAAGTAGACTGCATCTATCCAATTTCATCTTGGAAGATTTCAAATATTGGGCCCTTGGGAAAAAGTCAGGAAAAATACTTTCTGAATTTTCATTCCAGGTGATTTTTATATCCTCTGTGACAAAGAGTATCATTGGATCTCGATCATGCTCAGTCCTGGGTCAGAATTAGGCCGAATCTTTATATGGTTTAATGAAAAATAGTTTAA
This sequence comes from Pseudonaja textilis, assembly GCF_900518735.1. Next base: position 6,557,276 of record NW_020769350.1, read on the forward strand.
TGAAAAGAAGGACTAGGGGTGACATGATAGCAGTGTTCCAATGTCTCAGGGGCTGCCCCAAAGAAGAGGGAGTCAAACTATTCTTCAAAGGAACTGAAGCAGGACAAGAATCAATGAATGGAAACTCGTCAAGGAGAGAAGCAACTTAGTTCTAAGGAGGAATTTACTGACAGTTAGATCAGTTAACCAGTGGAACAACTTGCTTCCAGAGCAGAGGTGGTATTCAGCAGGTTCTGACCAGTTCTGGAGAACCAGTAGCAGAAATTTTGAGTAGTTTGGAGAAGGTGCAAATACCACCTCTGACTAGCAATTTTATAGTATCCTTCCCCTGCCACGCCCACCAAGCCATGCCCACAGAACCGGTAGTAAAAAAAAAAAAAAGGAATCCCACCACTGGGTCAAATGCCTTTCCCACCCACAAGCATTCTCCGCCTTTCATAATGCATAAAGTCTCAAGTTGTTCTGTGTTTTCATAAAATCTCCAATCCAAACTCTGGCCACATGGATATTCGCTCGGCAAACCCAAGGGACCTTACACCCACATCCAAAGCTTATCTAGGATCGCTGTTCTAACTCAGACTAGCGGAGGCCTACAGCATGCTTAATACATTGACCATGGGGAATATCTCGAAAAAGAGCATCATGGAACATTTGCTTTCATTTGTTGTAATTATTCTGAAGCTTTGATGATTACTTTTACATTCTCGGTCCCAGATGAGATGAGATGAGATTCCCAGATGGAATTCCCTTGGAGGATGGATTAAAGTTGGCGAAATGGTAACAAATGAGATGTGTTATTTTCCGTTCAGTCATGAGGCCATTTTAATACCCAGCGTGGTTGATAGAAAATTCCTCTTTTAGAATGTATAAAACTATTAGGGTCTCCAATAAAGTTGGTCTCCAGTTACAGCTTTTGGTGTAAAGGAATGTTTACTGGTTTTAGGAAGGGAAAGAAACCATAAAGGATCTAGCAATACCTTAAAGGCTACACATGCATTCTTGCGCGAAAGTTGGTACTTTCTGAGCTTGGTGGTTTCCTTGCAGATGTTTCATTACCAAACTTGGTAACATCATCAGTGCTACTGATGTTGATGAGAGGTGTCAAACCACCAAGCTCAGAGAGCACCAGAGGTCTCAGACTTCAATCCTGGGCTAAAACTATTCTCCTTTATCGGTATAGAACCTAGTCCTGGGAAAAGGGTATTATATAGGTAGTCCTTAACTTTCAACCAATTGATTGGTGTCCATTAAGAGTTACCACAGATTGCCCCAAATGCTGCTTACAGTCAGTATTTTCTTCCTGCTTGGGGGCAAAAACTGCTCCACAGCAAATGATAGGTTTACATAACGATCACAGCATTTGCTTAATGACGGCAGCATTCACTTGTTTTGCTTCGTGAACGCTGTTGAAAAGATAGTAAAATCAGGTCTGGTTTACAACCATCCAATGTCAACCCTGAAGCTTCATTTTGAGCTAAGCGATAGAGAGGGGGAGGAATAGAGATAGCTGAGTTTTTGTAGCCAAAACAAAATACTTTCTCCTAGGAACCAAGGACATTCCCACAGGTGGCTGAAGAGGGGAGGAGTGAAGTTACCAGGCAACCAGATGGCACCTTGATTGGACCATATGACTGATTGTTTGGGGAACGGAGAAAACTTTTACTTTGAATTAGATGAAAACTGTGGGAATATTCAGAGTCGGTTTTCACCAGCCTGTGCCAATATGATATATCCAATGAAACTATTCTTTGAGGAATCTACCTGCCTCAGAGTTCCGTATTACTTGAAACCCTGACGCCCAACTTACGACCATTATTGTGAGACTCAATTATGGTCATAACTTGAGGACTTTCCCCTGAGTAGATGAGCTAGTATGTATGACCGGAAGTGCATTTCCAGGGGACTATCTGTATTTAGCAACTCTGTGGTTCCTTAAAAGGCCTTTACACCATCAAGGCCATATCCTTCACCTCACTGAGGCTGAAGTGCAACACCTTATAACCTTTTGGCCTCTTCTAGCCTTTGCAGAAGTTGCAAGAAATGTTCTCAGGAGGAAAGCAGGACAACGCTGAAGCAGAACACTACCTCTGTAGAACACCCCTCTGTATTCAGAAGAGAGGGGGGCAATTGCTCTTGGAAGGGGTGCTTCCTGGAGAAAACTTATTTATTATTTATTTACTTTATTACATTTATGGAGCTGCTCAACTCAGTCAGCTCTGGGCAGCTTACAATAAAAGCAATCTTCCTTTAAAAAAAAAAAAAAGCAATAAGTTGGCCAAACTATTATTTTTTTTAATGGAAACCAGAAAGAAGATGCTCTGGTTTTGCAAAGCATCCATTAAAAACAACACCTCATCCCAACGCCTGGCGGGGGATGGAGAGAGCCAGTTCTTCAAGGGTCACTTAAAAGATGGTAGGAATTGGGGCAACATGAATATCTGGGAGATAGCATTCCACAGCGCAGGAAAGGTCCTTTGATTCTTCTTAGAAGTTTTGTGCTGCCTCTTAATTGTACTTACTGTATATGTAGCTATTGCAGTGTTTGGGAGAGGAGGAGGAGGAGGAGGAGGAGGGCAGAAATGAATGAAAAGTTGCAGTATGTACGCTCTATGTGAAGGCAGCTAGGTCTCAAACCTGGAGCTGAATCTTCTGGTGAAAATCTAACTCACCCATATTGTAGAGAAATTGTTTTGGGTGGTTTCTTTTTTTTTTTTCCCTTTTTATTTTTGCAGACAATAAACCTGTTAATCCTTAAGGCTGAAAGACTGTTTTGCTGGACATTATAACACACCTGTCCTTCTGTTCCATTGTTAGATGTTTCGCAACAGACCTGAGATGGAAAGATGCAAAAAGATGTCCTACTTTCCCTGGGCCCCAATCAAGACACTCATCGCCTCACAACCGGTTTCCAGCACATGTAAGTAATCTAGAGATATCTGTCAGGATTCTGGCAGTTACCTCCATTTAAATCATGAGTCTTGAGCCAAACTAAACAGTGGAACAACTTGCCTCCAGCAATTGAGGATGCTCTAACAATGGAAGTTTTTAAGAAGATGTTGGACAACCGTTTGTCTGAAGCGGTGTAGGGTTTCCTGCCTAAGCAGGGGGTTGGACTAGAAGACCTCCAAGGTCCCTTCCAACTTTGTTTCTATTCTATTCTATTCTATTCTATTCTATTCTATTCTATTCTATTCTATT
>NW_020769350.1:6560483-6577298 GCF_900518735.1 Pseudonaja textilis
TTTTTTTAAAAAAGTATATTTGTGTAGGTTAAGGCATATAATATATACGTTTGTTGTCTGCAAGATGGAGCTAAAAGACTTCCTTAGGTCAGGAAAGTTGCAAAGGAAATAAAAGCAGAGATATTGGCAGTCTTCAAATGTGTTGAATGACACGAAACCAATGGAATCATGATTCATATTTACATAGAAAGAATGTACCCTGATTTCTACATCCCTTGTCCCCTACGAGCCAATGAGTTACAATTCATAAACTAATTCCCTTTCCTTCCCAGCAGAAGGGAAAGTGGCTGTTGCTGGATGGGAGAGGGAGCAAGGGATTGTGAGAGTGACTGGGAAATTGTCACAGAATGTTGAAAATGAAAATCACATGACTGCAGAAGCAGCCCAGCTATATATCAGCAGCAGCCAGTAGCACTGAAGTAGCCATAACTTTCCCAAATATTCCCTTGAGGGTCTAAGATCTTGGATGCATTCTGTAATTTAACCTATTTGAGGTACCTTGGTTCAAAAACCATTGTATTTTGACTCCAGGAGTCATTGATCGAAACATTTGGAAGACATTAAACTGATTGTATATACAACCTCCATCCAGTAGATGGCAATGCTCAATATCCTTATGGTTTATCTCCTTTCTTCTCCTTTTTTTCTTGCAGAAATTCCTAAAAAGTGCTACCTATGAAACTTCTTGTAGGGTGGGAAGAACGCGACTTACATGAAAATAGCGCTTTCATAAAATAGATAAATTCCCAAATAGTCCCCCCCACCCTATTTTCTGGGGGGCGGGGGGAGAGAATTGAAACTATTTTTTTTTAAATAAAATAGAAAATAGTGTTGAAAGAGTTGATGATGTATATTTGTCAATGTATAATCTTGGAGTGGAAATGGAATGTTGAATTGCAATGAACACCAAAGGAATCACCAAACCAGGAATAAGCCAGGACCAGAAGCAAAGGGATTAATGTTTAGATCAAGCTAGCTCGGCACTTCTCAAATTTGGCCTCTTTACAATGAGTGGACTTCAGCTCCCCAAATTCCACGCTGGCTGAGGAATTCTGGGAGTTGAAGTCCACACATTTTAAAGTGGCCTAGGTCAGGGAGTCTCCAATCTTGGCAAGGAATTCTGAGAGTTGAAGTCCGCAAGTCTTAAAGTTGCCAAGGTTGGAGACTCCTGGTCTAGATCAATAGTGAAGTGCAACAGTCTTCCAATCTAAGAGAGTGAGACGTAGATGCTTACTTTCTTCCAAGCTTGAAGTTGATGTTCTACCAGGCTTCTTCTGAATTTGAAATATTGGACCCGTCACGCTCCTGAAATATTTCTATCTGTATCTAATGCCTAAAATACCTGTTCTTTCACACAGGTATTTATTTATACACACAGAGAACGTACTAGCCCTCCTAAAAGTGCTTGTAGGGTGTGTTTCAAGAGCCTCCACTTTGCAGCCACTTCTGTCAGATCAAGGCAAGGGAACCTCCATTGTCCTTTTTTACATTTTGAAAATGGAACAAAAGAATAAATGGGATCCTTGTCTCCAAGGCAGATTCCCCCCCTCCCCTTCTTCTCCTTCCCTGTCCCTCTCCCTCTCTCGCTTTCACAGCTTTCACACGGAATGAGCTGCAGGTGTTTTACTACAAACACAAAAGTTAACAAGGCTAGAGGTGTTGGCCAACAGCCAAAAGAAGAAAATTGCCCAGAAGAGTAAGATGAGAAAACGACCAGAATTGTCCCATGCTGAGTTTTTGTACCTTTGTGACTCCCCCCAAAACGAATGCATCGGTCAGTAATCAAAGGTTTGCAAAGTCCTTTGGCTTCTTGGCCTCTGAATCAAAGACCATCTGCCAGGATGTTGTTGTCCTTTGAAAGCTATCAACCATATCCTGATCTCAGTTACGCCACTGTAAGCCCGTAACTTTGTCCCGGAGAGAATCAAAAGGAGTTACTCTGTCGGGCCGTGCATCAGGGCAACCAACTGATGAAAATCTAAATTTGTAACCCCCGCCCATTTCCTGCAAGCATATGTTTCTCTCGCCAGAGTAATATTGGTGGCCCATTTCCCCCCTTTGCTTCCCTTCTCTGGAGCTGGTACGAAACTCTCTGGGTTATTGTCTCCCCGTTGCCCATCTCAATCAAAGTCGGAGTTCAATGAAAGTGCGAGACACAAAGACAAAGCGGTGTGGTTACTGATCTCGGCCTTCTGCTCTCATTCTCTTTGGACGCCAAAGTCTTCCTTGCCAAGCCCATCCTCAGATGTCCCAATAAAAACCACGCTTTGTCTAGCACTTGCAAATGTTGATGACAAGGGAGTGGGGGAAAAGGGTGGGCTGCCTCTCTTTATTGCTTTGAAAAAAAAGGCTGCCTGATGGGGTGGGGGGGGGATGTGTCTTATTGAACAATTAAAACAAGGGATTTTGCAAGAAAAGCAGGCAAGCGCTTTTGAGGATGCCGAGCGAGGAAGGAAGTTCTCTTGAACAAACAAGGCGGAACCTCTGCACTCAGGTGACAGGTCCAACTGTCACACAGTGGGAACTAAAATTAGGAGAAGCCTGCTCATACAGGTCATGCTGGATTACAGAGATAGGCAGATGGGGAATCAAAGTAAAAGGGAGTCCGGGGAAGGAAGTCATGGCTGTTCACTCTGGGTTGCTTTGAAGTATGGCAGTCTACTCAAGGGGAATCGGCTTCGGCACAAGTAAACCCTAGCCACCAAGTCCAGCTGGAGGCAAAATGTAATTTATTTGGTGATCCAAGAAGCACAGCTCAAAGGAAAGAACTGTAGTAGGGTAGTAAGCACTTCCTTCCTCGGAAGAAGGTCTTTGGTTCAACCTGAAACATAGTTTGTATGATTGATTGATTTTAAAACATTTCTATGGCCATCCATCTTTTAGGCAACTGTGGGCAGCTCCTGGGTTGAACCAAGAAAGATTCCTGGTTGAAACTGTAAAGGTGCAGCTTTTGGCAATTATTGAAGTCCAATTTATGGAGGAGGCCAGGTTGAGTAAGGTAGGCAGCAGGAGTGGGATTCCAATTTTTAACAACCGGTTCTGTGGGCATGGCTTAGGTGGTGGGTGTGGCTTGGTGGTCATGTGACTGGGTGGACATGGCGTGGTGGTCATGTTAATGGCCAACTCAACATCACTCACATCGAGGCACGCATCTCCTCACCTGGCCTGTGGGGATGCTGCAACAGCCGTAAGTGTGAAAAATGGTCATAAGTCTCTTTTTTCAGTGCCATTATAACTTTGAATGGTCACTCCACAGAAGCAAAATACCAGCAAAGGAGGGGAACAAAACTCCAGAGAAGTTCCAGAGACAGGAAGTCTAGTCCTGCCAAGAATGTAATAAGGGTTAACGGAGAGGCAGTTTCTATAAGCAACACCAGAATGTTTCCTTCCTGCCTTCCTTACAGGATTAGCCCAGTAATTTCTTCTAACAACAGGTTCTCCGAACTGCTTAGAATGTTAACAACCAGTTCTAGTGAATAGGTGCGAACCTATAGAATCCCACCCCTGGTAGGCAGTCCTAAGCGAAGCAGAATATTGATTTAACTCAATGTTAAGTACAGAGGGGGGGAAAAAAAAAGCATTTAGGCCAACAACTCTTCTGAGAAGTAATCCAGTTCATTCAGAAGATACATATTACTTGACTGGTATTAAAGCAAAAAACGCTTCATTGCCACCGAGCTGAAATCCGAATCTAGTTTTCCCAATTTGTAGTATTCAAAACTTTGAAAGTACCGTATTCCTGTGTTATAGGTATCAAGGCCTTTTCAAACCGAAGCTGAAATATTTTGGTCACTAAATGAGGATTCCTTGGAAAAGGCCCTGGTGTTGGGAAAGATGGAAGGCAAAAGGAGAAGGGGATGGCATAGGAGGAGATAGTGAGATAGTATCATCAATGCAATGAACGTAACAGAATAGCAGAGTTGGAAGGGACCTTGGAGATCTTCTAGTCCAGTCCTCTGCTCCTATACCATTCCAGACAAGTGGAATTGATTAGTTTCCATCCGTTGCTTCTTGTCTTGCTTTCAGGTGCTTTGGAAAATAAATTGACTTCTTTGTAGCAGCCCCTCAAATACTGGAAGACTGTTGTCATGTCATGCCCAGTCCTTTTTTTTCTCTAGACTAGCCATGCCCGGTTCCTGCAACTGTTCTTCATATGTTTTAGCCTCTAGTAGCCCTTTAATCATCTTAGTTGCTCTAGTAGAGACGAGGGGCTTTAGCCTCTGAAGGGTCAAGGTTGTGGAGGGTTGTTGTTTTACTTTTTGGAAGGGGGAGGGTGCGTTATGTCATAATATCGATAGCTTCTCAAAAGCCACTTTCTCTTCTGTGTGTGTGCGCACCAGAGAAAGGGGCCTCACATTTCCTCCCGACCAGGGAATGTAAGCCGATCTTGGCCACGGAATTCTTTGCTCAGCAATTTTGGGCTTGTTTTCATTGGCCAGTCCTGAAAGCCGTTTGGGATGCTGTACCTTTGCCAAGAGAAAGGCTCTGTGGAGGTTGATTCTGCAGGAGAGAGGCGGGGCACGGGTGGAAGTGGGGACATTTAATTGGACCTGAGGAAAGCCAGGCTCCGAGATTGTTCAAACAGTTTACAGGCTGGGCAAAAGGGAGCATTCAGAGATGGGCAGTTCATTTTCCCAAAGGGCCATATGAGAAACTGGGACGGCTGTGGAGGGCTGAACTGGTAGGGCTGCGAAGGTGCAGAGAGACAGAGGCATGCAAGTTGAAAAAATAAAGCAGTTGCTTTCAAAATAAAAGCAATGCAGTTGTATGGCATGTATGGCATATACCGGGGTGTCAAACTCAAGGCCCAGGGGGCAGATTTGGCCCATGGGGTGCTTAGATCTGGCCTGCAGGGCTGCCCTGGAAACAGCAAAAGAGCCAGACGTGGTGATGGGGGCCCCATAAAATGCCCAGATCTGGTTTACAAAAAACTGAGCAGTGCTATGACCTTGGTGGATTCTTTTATTTGCTATTGGCCATGCCATTAACAGATTAACAGAGTTGGAAGGGACTGTGTAGGTCATCTAGTCCCACCCCCTGCCCAAGCAGGAGACCCGACCCCATTTCTGACAAATGGCAATCCAACCTCTTTTTGAAAGCCTCCGGTAATCCATCTCCTGTATCTTCTCAAAACAGCTAGACTTCTCTTGAATGCAAATCACGGAGGCAACTCATGGGTGGCAGAAGTAGACGAGATACCATCTTTCAACAAGCCTAGTTAAAATACCAGGTGGAGATTTGGACTTCTTTCTTTAACTTCTCCAGCCAGAGGAATTCTGGGAGTTGATGTCCAGACATCTAAACTTTGCTAAATTTGAGAAACACGTCACTAGAGGAATCCCACCCAAATTTGATAGACTTAAATAGCACTTAGACTTATAACGGTGCTTTCCAGCCCTCTCTAAGTAGTTGACAGAGTCAGCTGAAGGATGGAAGTCTGAGTCAACCTTAAGCCAGTCAGGATCGAACTGGTGACAGTGGGCAGAATTAGCCTGCAATACTGCATTCTAACCATAGGGAGGGAGGGAGGGAAGAAAGAAAGGAAGATATATATATATATGTATATGTACACATTTCAATTTTTCGTTCCCCTTTTTGGTGAATCAAGCTACCCGCGTAAGTTATAAATGATTTATTTAAGATGTACAACAGCAAATCATTTAAAAAGAAAGCCATCTCAGTAAGTAACAATTTTATATAACAAATTCTGGATGAGAAATAAAATTTCCGCCCTTTTGAGCTAATGTTTCATTTTAAAAATGAAAATAAACCCTCTTTGTTGAATTGTAGCCCATCTTACATTGTTAATGAATCAGATTATCGGAGTAAACCTCAGTAAAGCCCTAACTGTAAAAAGATTATTTATCATGAAATCCCAATAAGCTTCGGTGGGGTTGTGCCATCCTCACCCACGTTAACAATATGAAGGCTGTGTATTTTTATAAATATATCGTCATATTTTTCCTGGAGCATTTAAAATAAGATTTATGTATATTTCTGGCCCCCTCCCCGCCTCAGGATCAACATAATGATCTCCATTATTCCCTCGAGGCAATTAAAATTGGAATTTTGACATTTAAGGTATTATTCTCCCCCTTCATTAAACAATTATAAATAATAGCAATAATTAGCAAATTTGCGCTATTCATTCTCCTGCGAAGTAAACCTTTCAGGTTCATAATCAGAGCTGTTAAGGCTCACCTTTTAATCAAAGGATTGGCTGCTTTAAAGAAAACCCGAAGCTGCTGGTTTGCTTACAGGTGATGGATAATTATGAAAGTCTGGGCCAATCTAAACACTGATGGACAGTTGAGAAGACTTAATGGTTGGGCTAAAGGAACATTTTCCCATAACTTGGCCTGTTTTCCTTCTGCCTATCTCAGGGGTCCCTAGGCTGAAGAATTCTGGAAGTTGAAGTCCACAAGCCTTAAGGTTGCCAAGTTCGGAGACCTCTGGCCTATCTAGAGGCAGAGGGTTTTCCAAATTCAATGTAATCTGTGAGGGAGCGTATACATTTCTGAGCTCTACATTGGGTCATTTCCCCAAGAAATTTGATCATTCCAGAGGGCCGTTCAAACCTGTTATGACCCGGGGCGTGGCACAAAGGCAACACAGTCAAATAAGCAATAATCCCTTTATTATCTCCAACTTTTCCCCCAATGTCCAGGTTACTTTCGGTTGGAGAAAAATTCTCCCAGGAACAGCCTTTAACTGTAGAAAATTCAGTCCAAAACAAGGTACATATACAGATTGTAACTAAAAATCCAAACAAATCAAGCTGAAGTAATTAACTTGACAGGGCAGGAGAAGGAATTTCAGACTGTGGCAAAACTCACACAGTTGGGAAAACACCAGGAACACAGATAAGCCACAACGATACAAGACAACTTCCCATTTGCTCCCAACATCTTGCTGTGCGCAGCTTCCTTTTTTTCCTCTTCCTCTTTCCTCTTTTATACACTGTGTTCCCAGCTGCAGCTAATGAAGGGAATCAGGGCCCTTTCCTCCCCGGTAAGCCATGCAACTCACATTGCTCCCTTCTCCGTTCCTCCCTGCGTACCCAAGGATGAAGAGGGGGTGGACCTGGGTCTTCCTCTGAACTTCCTCTCCCTTGTTCTACCTCTCCCCTGCTCTGCCCAGCCAGACTTGCCCTTCCCCAGTTTCCTCCATAGCCAACAGAGCCACACTCCCACTCCCTGTCAGCTGTTCTGCTTCCCCCTCTGAGTCAGATTCCAACAAAGGCATGACAAAAACAGTCCAATTTAAGTGACTCATAATTCATTTGATCTACGGATTTGGGCGGGATGAATTTTCTCCATGGGGCTAAATAATAACAATTAAGTTGTCCTTGTGGTACTGAGTGGCTTTTATTGCCCTGGTTTTCTTAGCCATTGGAGTGAAAGCTGGGCTGTAGGTTTTTAACGCAGGTAATCCTTGACTTACAACAGTTCCTTAGGGACCATTTGAAGTTACAGTGGCATTGGAAAAAAGGTTCTTATGACCATTTTTCACACTTAACGATCACTGCAGGATTCCCCATGATCATGTGATCAAAATTCAAATGCTTCACATTTATGACGGTTGCAGTGTCCCTTTTGCGACCTTCTGGCAAGCAATGGGGAAACCAAGGTTCACTTAACAGCCATGTTACTAACTTAACAGCTGTGGTGATTCACTTAAGAGAAAGGTTGTAAAACGGGGCAAAACTCACTTAAGAAACGTCTCGCTTATCAACAGAAATGTTGGGCTCCATTGTGGTCATAAGCTGAGGGCTACCTATAATACAAAGACTTCCCCATCTGGTACTGTATCTTGTTTAACGTCACTTGAAAAGAATAAGAACTAACTTAGCTACACTTGGTTTTGGTTTTGGTTTTTTTTGCAGTTAATTTTGCAAACTGCTCTTTGACTTGGCTTCTTAAATACCAAGGATTTATTTTAGTCCCTCCTCCTCAAATGCACTAGTTCTAAAAAAAACCCCACGAACTTTTGGATGCTATCCCTGTTAGGTCCTTCACATGACCAGGCAGAAAGCAGCTTCTTTCAGAACATAATCTTCTTTTCAGCGGTGAAAAGGAACACCAAACCGTCGTGTTTGGAAGTAACCTGAGATCGCTTCTCGTTGGGCTCATTCCTGGATGCACGGCACCAGGAAAGAGTTGGAATTAGTTTTGTTTCCCTTCTAGCTAGAAATTGGGTAAGGCTAGTCTAGTGAAAAGAAGGACTAGGGGTGACCTGATAGCAGTATTGTAATTTTTGAGGGGCTGGCACAAAAGAGGAGGTGGTCAACCTATTCTCCAAAGCACCAGGTGGCAAGAGAAGAAATGATGGATGGATACTAATCAAGGAGAGAAGCAACCTAGAACTAAGGAGACATTTCCTGACAATTATAACAATGGAATGACTTACCTTCAAGGTCCCTCCCAATTCTGTTACTCTGTTAGAGAAGGACTAGGGGTGACATGATAGAAGTCTTCCAAGATCTGAGGGGCTGCCACAAAGAAGAGGGAATCAATCTATTCTCCAAAGCCCTGAAAACAGAACAAGAAGCAAAGGGTGGAAACTAATCAAGGAGAGAAGCAACCTAGAACAAAGGAAAAAAAATTCCTGAAAATTAGAACAATGAATCAGTGGAACAACTTGGCACCAGAGGTTGTGGCTGCTCCATCACGGGAGGTTTTTAAGAAGAGATTGGACAACCATTTGTCTGGAACGATCTTAGGTTTCCTGCCTGAGCAGGAGGTTGGAATAGAAGACCTCCAACTCTATTATTCTACATTACATTCTATCTCTATGATCCAACTGCCTCTTGCAAGCCAATTGTCAGCCCTGGAATCATTTTGGAAATGTTCACAGCAAAGCCAGTTGCTGCTGTTGAAACATAAGGGGGGAGATAGAGATAACTGGGGGGGAATTCGCCAAAATAACAATCTTTCCCAAGGAAGTCCCTACCAGGTGTTTGGAAGTCGAGGGCCAAAGGCAGCTGAAGGAGGACTGTGACCTGATTGGACCATGTGATGGAAGTGTGACCTGGAGGCAAGACCTTGATTTGGGTGGGGAAAACCTCAGGTCCTTCAGGGTCAGGTTTTCACCAGCTGTGCGTATATGGCTGTGATGGCAAACCTATGACACGTGTGCCCGGAAGTGGCACACAGAGCCATCTCTCTGGGCAGGCCAGCTGTTGCCCATTGATCTTCCAGGTTCCGGTGTGCACATGCTCACTGGCCAGCTGGTCTTCACGCATGCATGAATGCCAGAACTGGAAGCTCAGCTTCCCGGCATGCACATGCGCACTGAGGAGCTGCTCTTCCGGTTTTGTTCTGACCCACTCCCTTTTCTGACAAATCAAACACAATCCAAAAGGAACAAAAACCTTGTAATGCTTTTACAAAATAATTAACTGTGATAAGCACAAGCCTTGCCAAACTGTGCGAGACTTGTCAAAAGATAACAGGCAAGAAATAATGTGCAGTACAAGAATCTTCAAATACGAACTCAGGATACTGGAATGTCCACGAGGCTGGAGTTTCAAAACATCTTTGCCTTCTGCAAAGAAGGTTAGTTTCACAGCTGGCTTTTATCTTCTTGAAGGAGGGGCCCTTACCTTGCAGCCTTACTCCCGAGTCACCCGTGTTGTTGCAACTGCTTTTTCCTACGAGCAACCCTGCGCTCACGTGCACTTGGCACAGGCTCCTCGGGAACCTCCTCATCACTGCTTGAAGCCCCCACAATCTCTGAAGGCAGCAGCCCACTCCCTAATGGTCCTGGCCCCTCATCTGAGTCTGCGCTCTCCTCAGCCATCCACACCTGCTACCGGCTAACCACAACGGATTTCCGACACAACCCCTGTGCACTTGTGGTTCCATTTCAGCACTCGATGCCAAAAAGGTTCACCAACACTGCTAAATGCCATTCCTAATAGATTCTTACTCTGAGGAAACTCCGGGCCTCAGAGTTTTGATTTCATTGGGACTGTTACTTGGAACCCTGGCACTGATATCTACTAGATAAGAACTTCAGTATGTCCGGATGTCTGTGATGCAAGGACTTGTCAGGATAATATGAAATTTCCTGATGCCACTGAATGCTATTCTGCTTATTTGCAAAAACACAGTGGAGGAAGTAACTGGACAGGCATGGATCATCTCTGGATGATTGTTATCATTTCAGTTTTAGTTGTTCATTGTCGCAAGGAGAGAGAGAAATGTGATGGACCCGACCCTCCCTCAAAAGATCTCTCTTCTTTGATGGGAAAAGAGAGTACAGGAAACCATTCTGGAATTTCCTCACATATCAGTTTTGGAATTTCCAACTTTTGGGTTACAATCCTTTTGCTCAGGAGTAGTTGACTCCAGAGATCAGGCCAACTCTGGAGTCAACTGTTAGGAGGCCATGAAAATGGTGCTCAGATTTTCCAAAACTGTCGTGTGATCCAGAGGAAAGATTGCAAGTTGGACCTGAATATTCTTTTGAGAGCTTTGCTGTTTAATTTGGCTTGAAAGAGAGGCTTAAATCTTGATGTATTCCTCACAATTCTACTGTTCAGCCTCTTGTTCTATTATTGAAATACTGTTTCTTTTAAAAAGATTTATTTTTGGGGGGTAACATTCAGTCAGAATATGCCCTGCTGAAGCTTAAAATCATTTCCTCATGCCTAGTATTCCAGAATGAGTAAAAACAAACAAATAGGTTTGGGACATTCGCTTGGCAATCTTTTAATTTCTTTTAAGAGGATTGCCTTATGAGTGGTGGTTCAATCTTTTCTCACAGCTAAACATTATTACATCTTTTAATCTCTCTTCCCAAAGTTTATCTCTGGTCTTTCTGGTGATTCTTTTCGGAACCTGCTCCAGAATTGAGATACTGCCGTTGGAGGAAGTTCTCCCCAAACAGAGGAAAGTGAAAATTATTGCTTACTGTGATTCATAAAATACATTTTTTTAAAAATGTGTTCAGTTTGGATACAACCCAGCTCGAAAAAAATGTCTGTTGATGTAGCCTAAAATTGCATTTGTCTTCTTATTAGCCAGATCATGTTGCTGATTTATATTTATATTTAGCTTTTAATCAACTTCTATTCCCAAGTCTTTGCTATTCTTGTGCATTTGATTGCTACCTTCTCGCAGAAGAGGGTTGCACTGCTAATTTTTAAAATTCATGCTGTTATTTTCAACTTGTTTCTTTAGCCTAACAAGCATGGCCTCCACCGTTTCTTCAAAATAATAACAATAATAAAATACGTTGAGTTTACTACGCCATTGATTCTCTCGGTAGCAATGACAAGTCAACTGGTTTGTACCAATATTATGGAATTCAAGACTTCCTCTATAAAAATGAATTCTCTGTCCATATCATTTTGACCTTTTGACCATCAGCAATCAAGGGAATGTTGGTGATTCAATAGATATTGCACTTGGACATGTAAAAGCTTTTGATCAAGTTTCTCCTCAAAGTTGTGAGTAAACTTGGCACGAGATAAAAGGGTAGGTTCAGGTCTGGCTGTGCAATTAAAGAACAGGAGATGAAGAAACTTTTTCAACACAGGAATGCAAAAATCAGTGAGATTCTATATTAAGAAGCTGGCTGGTTTTGTTTTTTGTTTATGGTTTCATCATTAATAACCCAAAGTGAGAAAAAACAGCAATGAAATGGTCAGGTTTGCTTCGGACATCAAACAGTTGAGGATGGTTGGAATAGAAAGCATTGGAAGGAGTCCCATAGTGAACTCATCCAGTTAAAGGTCAACAAAATTAAATTTGCGGTTCCATGGAAGTGTGAAGTGATTCACTCACAAACAAACAAACAGATAGATGGAGGCTTTGGATATACATCAAACTCACAATTGTTGATGATGAAAATGATCTTGGGGTCATGTTGGAGAGCAAAATGAAGAGGAACATAGCCAACGTGTGAGTCTTGTAGCACATACTATGGATCCTTAGAGAAAGGGTTAAAATTAAAATTACCACTGTGGTAATCTCTTTATGCAAATCTATAGCGTGACATTTTGGGAAGTGCTTCTTTACACGATTACACAATGCATGAACTACCGAATTCACTATCCTAAAATGAAGTGGTTTGCACTTCTTTCATGGAAGTTGGGGGGAAAAAAATCTCAAATGATGAGGTACTCAATGGCCACCAACCAGGTTGGTTAGATACTTTCTCAAGAAAGAGCTGTTGGCCATGTGTCATCTTTATGGGCTTTGGAAAAGACACTGCCTCCATATTAATCATATTGATACAATCGCGTAATATGAATCACGTTGGTACAATGGATGAAAAATATTACGTGAACGAAAACACATCCTTGGTTAGAGAAAATGATAAAGCAACATATAGACTTAAAGCCAGAAATATTTTTGTTAAGTATATTATACCAAACAAATATGACAGATGTATATTTAATATTATATGTGTTGACAGCTTAGTTCTAGGTTGCTTCTCTCATTGTTTAGTTTCCATCCGTTGCGTCAACAGCACAGAGAGATTTGTTCTGTGAGAGAAGAGGTCTCTAAATTTGATAAATAAATACATAAACACCAACATCTGCCCAGAGTTGCAGATAAAAATTGACCCCAGGGCCAAAACTGTAGGATAGGTCTACCCAATGAGCTATTCTAAATGGGATCAAGGAGATGCTGAAAACTCTGTGGGTTTTTCCAGAACAGGTATACCTGCTCAAATAACTGACAGCTTAACGGTCCAATCTTAAATGTTCCTCTTCTAGGTTTCAAGTGTCGTTTTCCATTTTTCTCCCTATTCCTGATGTTTCAGAGTAGCTTTTTATCCATTAACGTCCGTCTTTTTCCAGCATAAAAGTCTGTAGAGATTCTCCATCATCCAGGTCATGGTTGACCCAAAGGTGATTTTTCAGGAGGCAGCTGAACTTTCTTGTCTTGTCTTTTGAAGATGTTTCACTTCTCACCCAAGAATTTCCTTCAGCTCTGAACAGGACAGTGGGGAATGGAAGGACTTATATTCCTTGTAGGCAGCTTCTCACTAACTATAACCTTCTTGAAAGTAGCAAGTAGGTTGGATCCTCCATCTTTTTCCATTCTCTTTCCTACTCCTACCACTAGGTGGTGATGAAATGGCACCAACCTGCATACTTTGTGGCCTTCATGGTTTTGCCCCTGCAAAGCCACACCTTTGTGCCGAAAGTTGGGGAGAAATGCAGACGTAGTTGAGAACCTATTAGCTGCCTCCTGCCCATCCTGATTTCCACCAATGTCTAATTTGACCAGGGTTATTTCTATACCCATTTCAGGTGATACACAGGGACCTGTGTTTTTAGGCACTGCAATTTGCATATGCCCCAATTCAAACAGAGAAAATGTCAATGCTGTTAGTAAGCATGCATTGGGTGGTAAAGGTATCTTTATAGAGTTCGGAAGATATGAAGAAGTCCCCTAGCAAATGAGGATGATTCATAATATGAAACATTTGGTCAAAAATTCCAAAGCATCCAGGAAGTTATTAAAGGGATCAGAATGTCAGGGAAGGGGTTGTTTTAAAGAAAAGGGAAGAACCATCCTTTCTCCCTGGAACTATTTTAAAAATCTCCAAAGAACTTGAAACACACAGGATAGTTTATTTGATATGCAAGCTACTTCTAACACTCGTTTTGGTCTTCTCCCTTCCTTCGTTGCAAAGCTTTAAGAAACTTGAATCCAAACAGGAAATCTGTAAAACAACAATAAAGCCCTAGTTGAGATAAGTTTTATATAGTTTACTTATATGGTTCTTTTCTGAGAGTTCGCTGCATTGTGGTAGAACCGTGAATATTCAGGTATAACTTGGAGCTTGAACAGGCTGCATATGCTACAATAGTAGAGATAGCATTGTTCTTACGGGAATAATGGCAGTCAAAACAAGTGTATGTTTGGAACCTTTGAAGATTTCAGCAAGCTTTCAGGCTCTTTGCAAATTTTTCTACATTAAAAACAAACAGGTAGAATTTTTTTAAACTTGATTTTGATCCCAGGTGAGACAGATCTCCGTAGATGGCTGAGCAACAATCCAGAAATAGTTTGCTCTTGTCTTCTTCTGAAATTTTCTTTCAACCATCCTAATTAAGCCTAAGCCTTAGGATTGTTTGGAGTTCAACCCATCCAAGTATAAACCCAACCTAACCATGCTTAGCTTTTGAGCCGAGACCAGTTCCGTTCCTTGCTGAATTAGAAGGATGCAAATCAAAAGATCCAATGTGATTTTGCATTTCTATTTGAATTATTAATTCAAACTGAATTTGTGATGCGATCCAGTAAAAGCACGTGTGCAAAACTCCATCAAACCTTCAAAGAGAATCTGATTATTCAACTTGTGCGTTGAGATTCAAAGAGGAGCTTGGATTGTACCAAAGTTCAATCTTCAGGTTGAAATTTCATAGAGCCTGTGTGTGTGTGTGATCTATTTCTTCTTTGTTGCCACTAACACAGTTTGAATTTGCAAAATTGGGGCTCTAACTTTGCCTTAGGAATACCTGGAGTTGGAGGTGGGGATTCCTCTTTGCGAAAAATGTGAAATTCCACACAATGTGGCATTTCCCACAATCAAAACTGAATCATGTGCTGACATTGTGGAGTAGGACACGTGCCTCTCTGCTTGGGTGGCCCTCAAGTCTTAGACTCAGGCAATAAAGTCTTAAGCCCTCCTGTCTTAGCCAAGTTTAATTTTTTTAAAGATTAAGTAAAAAAAGAAATGGGACACTGACGCCAGCTCATAAAACATTCCTATGCCTGCTTTAGTTGTTGCCATTAAAAAAAAAAAAAAAAAGGAGGCAGGGGAGGAAATCTGGAAAAGCAGTGCAGCAGTTTGAAATAGAAAGTACATTCCAACTCTTATCTTTAAAAGATGCCAGAGCTTTGGCAAATATATTTAATTGGAGAACGTGATTGATGACACCCAGCCCGTGAAGCCAGTTGATGAGACACCCGGGGGGGAGGGGGAAACAGGGTCACAGACGACTGTAAATTATGTATGACAGAGTTGGCTTCATGAAGGCAGTGCCAGTATGTCGCCTCTAATAAATCCTTCGAAGTTTTTTGAAGTTTGGCTCAAGAATCATGTTTTAATTAGGGCGATTTCTGGAATCCTGACAGCTGACTTGCTCGAAAGCAAAATGTCTGCCCCTGGGACCGTATCTTTCTTTCTTTCTTTCTTTCTTTCTTTCTTTCTTTCTTTCTTTCTTTCTTTCTTTCTTTCTTTCTTTCATATATATCTTCTTCTTCTTTTTCTTCAGCGTTTGTCTCGCGCTCGGGCGAGGTCCGCTAATGTCCTTAAGTACTGCTTCCACACCTCTCTGTCTACCACGTATGTCGGGTCTGCCTTCGCGATCTCTAGATCGGCCTTGATCGTGTCCATCCAGCGTTGCTTAGGTCTACCACGTGGTCTCGCTCCTCCGACAGTCACCTTCATTGCAGATTTGATGATAGATTCTTCCTTGGCGCGGCTCACGTGGCCAAACCATCGTAGCCGGGATATATATATATTTCTTCTGAACCTCGTGGGCTTTCTTAGAAAATAAAAGAAGGGTAGATGATTGAAGCCCAGAACTTGACTTTTGTGTCCATCTAACCTAGATGTTAGACTGAGCGGTGGCTCAGAGGCTAAAATGCTGAACTTGTTGATCAGAAAGGTCGGCAGGTCAGTGGTTCGAATCCCCAGTGCCCGCGTAACGGAGGGAGCTCCCTTTCCTTGTCCCAGCTTCTGCCAACCTAGCAGTTTGAAAGCATGTAAAAATGCAAGTAGAAAAATAGGGACCACCTTGGTGGGAAGGTAACAGCATTCCATGTGCCTTTGGCGTTTAGTCATGCTGGCCAAATGACGTCTTCGGACAGCGCTGGCTCTTTGGCTTTGTAGCAGAGATGACCACCTCCCCGCTAGAACCAGAAATGACTAGCATGTATGTGCGAGGGAAACCTTTACCTTTAACCTAGAAAAAAAAGGAGTCAAGAGACACTGAGATATACAGTATCCTGGAAGCCTCTAAAGGCTTAGAGAAAGATAAAAGAGTCTTGCCACTCGCTTACAAAGAATATCTGTTTTGAAATTAGACAGGGAGGGTAAGATCACTTCCATGTTATCAACATTCAAAACAGGCCTCTTGGAATTCAAGGTTTCCTTATCTCAATTTGGCCCAGCTGAAAACTGCAGTTCTTTTTTTTTTCTTTTTTACAAAGTCAAAATGCAGGAACTGGCCTGCATCAAGAAATAAGGAGTTTCCTTGGAAAAGTCATAACAGGTGCAAAGGGAGGAAACCACACTGCAAAAACCTGTGATCGAGCATTCCGACTTAGTTATCCTTGCATCATACAACACTGGCCATAAAGATGTATAAATTGGCATGCCTGCTTGAAGTTGTTACACTGGGGCAGTGTGCAAATGTTGATAGTAAATTATCACCATCCTTCTAGCCCAGGGGGCCCTCAAGCTTGGCAATTTTAAGACTTGTGGACTTTAACTCCCAGAATTCCTCAGCCAGCAAAGCTTCCTGATCATTGATTCAGATACTTCCCTACACACTGTTGTTGTTTTTTTTCAACTAAATATTTGAGAATATTGGCAGCTCAGGGTTGATATGAGGGGTCCTTGGTGCTCTCTGAGCTTGCTGGTTTTCTTGCAGACATTTCATGACCCAAACTAGGTAACATCATCAGTGCTAGAAGGGTGGTATTGCAAAGAAGAGGAAGAGGTGGAAGAGGTGGAGGAAGAGGAGGAGGAGATAGATAAATCAATGGATGGATGGACAGAAGATAGATAGATAGATAGATAGATAGATAGATAGATAGATAGATAGATAGATAGATAGAT
>NW_020769350.1:6585457-6617955 GCF_900518735.1 Pseudonaja textilis
ATAGAATAGAATAGAATAGAATAGAATAGAATAGAATAGAATAGAATTTGTCCTTCATCTTTCTTTCTTTTTTCTTCCTTCCTTCCTTGCTCCCTCCCTCCCTTTCTTTCTTTCTTTCTTTCTTTCTTTCTTTCTTTCTTTCTTTCTTTCTTTGTCTCTCTTTCCTTCCTTGCTTCCTCCCTCTTTCTTTCTCTCTCTTCTCTTTTTTTCAGTCCAAATATTGTTTCTCCTCAGTTTTTCTTCTCTTTTCAAAATTTCAATCAACTTTTAAAACATTATTGAAATCAAAGGGACAGGATATCCAAGAACCTACTGTACCGTAGCTTGTGATTCATCCACGCACCATATATAACAAGGTCCACCATCATTTCAGTGAATTGCTTCTCCCCGGCCCCCTCCCCCTGGAATTCAGAGCCAGGAAGACGGAGCAAACCACAAACCATCTTCACCTCATACGACAATTCTGTTTTTTCAAGTGATTTGATTTTTGAAAAAAATTCAGCTCTGGTTTTCTCCACATCTTCTTCCTGCCAGTCTCCTTTGTAGTTGCTTCCCCAGGAACCACAAGGTTGCCTTAAACTTGGACAGAGTTGTTTTCAATTGCTGGGAAAGTGAAAGTCATTCTTAAGAATGCCCAAACCCGCCTGCGAGATCACATCCAAAGGTCACTGCGGTCAAACTGATGGCTTTAGGAAGCCTATGAAAAGATCAGGGAAGCAAGGGGCTTTTTTCTATGTTCCAACCTGGTTACAATCCTCAGCTCTCTGTCAATAGGCCATCCTTCAATGGTGTTGGACAGCTCCCATCATCCTCAGCCAGTTGCTATCCAATTAGAATGAGAAATGTCTCTCAATGATTTTCTC
The DNA here is from genome assembly GCF_900518735.1 of Pseudonaja textilis. Next base: position 6,586,321 of record NW_020769350.1, read on the forward strand.
ATACACACATGAGCCCAAACTTCCTTCCTTCCTTCCTTCCTTCCTTCCTTCCTTCCTTCCTTCCATCCATCCATCCATCCATCCATCGATCGATCCATGAACTAATACTACTTCCACCTATGTAGAATTCCAAAGAAGAATTCTGTTAGAATTTGAATTCGAATTAGAAATGTCTCTCAATGATTTTCTTATACATACATGAACCCAAATTTCCTTCCTTCCTTCCTTCCTTCCTTCCTTCCTTCCTTCCTTCCTTCTTTCCTTCCTTCCATCCATCCATCCATCCATCCATCCATCCATCCATCCATCCATGGCCTAATACTACTTCCACCTATGTGGGATTCCAAAGAAGAATTCTCTTAACATTGGATGTCTGAAACAACATCTTTCGTCCCTAATGCATTTAAGTGAATCCACAAATTTACTTTTCTTTTTTCCGTTCCACAACTTTCTCAATAGGCCATCCTTCAGTTGTGTTGAGCCAAACTTCCAAAACTTCAAAAGGATTTGTTGGGAGTTAACATGCCAGCACAACCTGGGTGTAGCCAACTCTGAGGCACATAATTCATTGTCTCCCTTGACCCTGGTTTTCCACACCCCCCCCCCACCCCCTGGGTGTGTCATAAATCATATTCTCCAATGGGACACATCCATAGCCCAGAGTCACCAATCATGTTCTCCAGTTAGAATTTTGCGTGGCAGAAACTTCAGTCACCTAGTTACTATCTTTGAAAACTATTTATGGAATGCACTTTCGATTTCCAAGCTGCCGCACTGTTCCCCCCTCCCTTTCTGTTGGCAACTCTAAAAAGACCATAGAAATATTTTATGAGTTGACACTATAGGTGCTCCACTGTTGGAGTTTTTTTTTTTTAACTGGACAATCATTTGTATTGGATTTTTAAGGACTTCTGGCTTGGGACTAGGAAGGTCCCTTCCATCCAGGGGTGGGAAACTGCTGGTATAACAACCAGTTCCATAATCGCGTGCTTTGCGCGCGTGAACCCCAATGCAAAATTCCTTACCTGCCATGTGACTTTGGCAGAATAACACAGCTGAGGAATGGCAATCTGCTCTTCCGTGCTGATCAGCTGGGACGATAAAGGTCAGTACAGCACAGAGGCAGGCAGGTGGACCCACATGAACCAGTTTACTCCCAGCTGATCTTCGGAGGTAGGGGTTTGCCCAAACCGGTCCGAACTGGCAGAATCCCACCCCTGCTTCCATCCCTAGGATTCTATGAGCTCCTTCTTTCTTTTTCTATCAACATTTTATCCCTCCTCTTTCTTTCTTTCTTTCTTTCTTTCTTTCTTTCTTTCTTTCTTTCTTTCTTTCTTTCTTTTTTTTTTTTTTTGGTCTTTTTTTCTTTGCACTTTTTAAACTTTCCTGGGGCAGCAGCTGTTTGACCCATAGTTGCACCATTCTTCCTTCCCACAGAATATTTGATACTTTGCTTTGGAAACTATGAATAAGAACTTAACATAAAAGGGAAACAGGAAACAGAGGATATTGCTTTACGCCGGAATTCTTCCCCCTCCCCGCTTTCCTCCTCCTCCAAATCATGCCTCGTCATTCATTCACGTAATTTCACTTTTCATTTCATGCAAACGTCGGATTTCACTTGAGCTAGGGCACATCGGTGTAAGTTAAACATTGAGCATCCATCCCACTTCCTTGTAGTGCTTTGATGTTTCGTCAAGAATCTCCTAAGCTAGACATGGTGGTGGGGAAAAGTCTTATTTGGTAAAAGCAAGGATGCTGACTAGGAGTCAGTTTCAATATTGGTAAGATTTCAACCTCCTCAGCCAGATCCTGGCACATAACCTGAATTCCCATCCATATTATATCCATATTATGTAGCCCTAATCACTTTGTGGGGCGCTGTTGAAATTGGAGATAAGGGTGAAGTCCCTGGACAATAATCTGTATGAGTTAGGGAGAAGGGGTACTAAGTCCTCCCAGCAACTCCCAAGAAATCTCTTCGCCAAGAATCTAGTGGTTGACTGGTTTCTCTCCCGAATCTGTTTCCCTCATCTTCAGAGACCAGCGTCTGCTCATACATTGCATTTCATATTCAACATTTATTGCAATCTGTATGGAGAAGGTTTGTGCCCTGAACACTTTCAGACATTTTCATGTGTCTCCATGACCATTTAGAAGGATGTTGCCTCCTTCCTCTTCCATGCTTCTTCCAGCTGGTCTCCCAGTTTTTCCCCTGGAAAGGAATGGAGCATTTTGCTATGATACTTCACAGGCTGTTTTCTAAGGCTAAAGACTATGAAGGTCTCTTATCTAGCAGACTAGATAGATACCCATGCTTTGCTACGAAACTTTGTGATTGGGCTTAGTTTTGGGGGAGGAAAATAAGGGGGGAAAAATCTGCCTCTTCGTACCAGCATTGGTATTCATCTAGCTAGCGTCCGGTCAGTGTGTGAGAGAGTCAAGGGCTGTTTGGAACCTGAAACAGTGTCAGCAAGAAGGAGACAGCAAGGAGCCTGGGCATGGCTTAGCTCAACTGTTCTGTACTAAAGCTGCTTGGTGCTCTGAAACTGAAACTGAAACTCCTCTCTCTGCTTCTGTTTTGCATCTGGAACAGATTTCTTTTCAGGTGGGGACGGGGAGTAGAACTCCTTAGCATCAGAGCATGATAATAATAATAATATAGGAAATACTAATGCTCTGATGGTCAGCTGGAAAAATCCTTTCTTAGTGAGCACCTGGAAGCCAAGAGGAACATAGGTGCCAAATTTCAAGTTCGTAGGCTTTACGGTTCTGGAAATTTTGTGATGATGCATGAGTGGTATTTCGAATATGACACAGAAAGTGAAAGATTTAGCATCTAGGACAGAATTCTGGATTCTAGCAAAGAAGTTCTCTGCTAAAATATCTGCCTAAGACATGTCAACTGAAGATAGAAATGGAACAGTAAGGAGAATAGCTCCCTTCCTGGAGAAGACCTTTTCCTGCTTATGTTGATGTACAGCTTCTCTAGAGTTGAGGAAATCCCTGGAGAAGAATCATGAACAACTGAGGACGTCAAAAGAATGAGCTTTCTAGGAATTGGTAGCTAAGGAACAGCCATGTTTCCGAGATGTGACTCCATCAGATTCTCGGCGGGGAAGGAAGAATTCTTCAGGAATTTTAAGAAATGTATCACCATTCTTCTCGGGGACATTTGACCACAACGATTTTCAGTTCGGAGTCCAGACTCATTTCTGCTGGAAATTATCTAGCATTGGGTGGAAGAAACATTGAGATAACGTATCAGGGAATTCCTAGCAAGCCAGGTCATACCGTGAAATGACCGTCTAAAGCTACAGATTTTCAAAAAGAAGCAAACTCTCTTTGCATTTCTTTGGCCTTTCAAAGACATGACTTAGATTGAGGATAGTTGTGAGTATTTGGGCTGGCTTGGCAGTCTCATTTGAGTGGGATGCCCTTATCTTGCAGGCTCCTTGTCCTCTGACAAAACTGGTATGAGATTTTAACCACAAAGACTTTGTGCAAAGCAAGGCCACACTTGGAATCCTGCATCCAGTTTTGGTCATCGTGATGTAAAATAGATGTTGAGACTCTAGAAAGAGGGCAGAGAAGAGCAAGAAAGATGATTAGGGGACTGGAGGCTAAAACGTATAAAGAACGGTTGCAGGAACTGGCTGTGTCTAGTCTGATGAAAAGAAGGACTAGGGGGGACATGATAGCAGTCTTCCAATATCTCAGGGGCTGCCCCAAAGAAGAGGGAGTCAAGCTATTCTCCAAAGCACCAGAAAGCAGGACAAGAAACAATGGGTGGAAACTAATCAAGGAGAGAAGCAACCTAGAACTAAGGATAAATTTCCTGAGGGTTAGAACAATTAATCAGTGGAACAACTTGCCTCTAGAAGTTGCGAATGCTCCAACACTGGAAGATTTAAAGAAGAGATTGGATGACCCTTTGTCTGAAGTGGTGTAGGGTTTCCTGCCTATGCAGGGGGTTGGACTAGAAGACCTCCAAGGTCCCTTCCAACTCTGTTATTCTAAGTTGAAAGTTTGCTTGTCCCAGTCAATGGTGGGAAGCAAGACAGGCTCCGTGGAATCCTGCTAACTTGACTTTTGGGGTGGCGGCACGATTAAAACCTCCTGCTTGAAAGAAGTTGTAATCCAATGAGCTGTAACATCGAACAGCCTTTGGGAAGCACAGCAGACTTTTCCGGGGGAAGACGGGACCCGTTTTATTTCTCCAGCCAATTCTTTGCTGGGTGCACATATCCTGCAGCACATATATAGTGCCACCTTCTTCCTTGACTGCAAGGATAAATTAGGAATTCCTGACACACCATATTGCTCGGATGGAGAAAGAGGGGGGAGGAAAGCTGAAAGGAAGAAAAGGAACTTGGTGTGTGACTGAGCACTGAAAGAAAATGTAAATTTCAGTCCCAGACTTACTTATTAAAAGAAAGAAAGAAAAGAATGAAACTCGAAAACCCAACTGTTTATTCTTGTCTTAGCCCTGGCATGGCTATCTCTGGAGGGGATCAGACAAAGAGAGGAGAGATTTGTCCCCAATGTCCATCGCTCGAGGTGGGGAGTGGATTCCCACCTCTTTTGATTTTTTCCCCCCTTTTTACAGTAAAAGAGCCCCTCCTCATCTCAAAGGCCAACGTGACGCCCGTACAAAAGAAAAGGAAAAACCAGTTGCTTTTTTTTTTTTTGTCTAACAGCAGCGCATTATGTCTCCAGCTGCTCTGGGTTGGGGCAAGAAAATTGGTTTTGCACTGGGGAAAAATGCTGCGGAGAGAGACGGGATGATTGAGCAGGGGGCTTGCAACCCCAGCCAGATAATGCAGATTCCCGTTAGAAGGTGACAGACAGAAAGCCAGAAGCTTAAGTGTGCTTTAAAAAAAAAAATCTATTCAAGAGATGCAAAACATGATTCCCTTATGAAGATTGCAATATAATTTAGATAAATATAAAGATAGATGATGGACGGATGGATGGACCAACGGACAGATGGACAGACAGACAGACAATAGAGATACAAACAGACAGGCACATAGGTATTACATAAATATATGTATCTCTTCCTGTGTTTTGCATTCAAGAGATGATTCCCTTATGAAGATTGCAATATAATTTGGAAGAGATAGATGATAGATAACTAGCTAGCTAGCTAGATGGATGAATGGAAGACAGGTAAACAGAGATAGAGATAGATAAATGTAAAGATAGATGATGGATGGATGGATGGACCAACGGACAGATGGACAGACAGACAGACAATAGAGATACAAACAGACAGGTACATAGGTATTACATAAATATATGTATCTATTCCTGTGTTTTGCATTCAAGAGATATCTATGATCCCTTATGAAGATTGCCACATACAAGTGAAACTTGAAAAATTAGAATATCGTGCAAAAGTTCATTTATTTCAGTAATGCAACTTAAAAGGTGAAACTAATATATGAGATAGACTCATTACATGCAAAGCAAGATAGTTCAAGCCGTGATTTGTCATAATTGCAATGATTATGGTTTACAGCTCCACAAATCCCACAATCTCAGAAAATTAGAATATTACATGCAATCAATAAAACAAGGATTGTACACAGAACAATATCGAACCTCTGAAAAGTATAAGCATGCATATGTACTCAGTACTTAGTTTGGGCCCCTTTTGCAGCAATTACTGCCTCAATGCGGCGTGGCATGGAAGCTATCAGCCTGTGGCACTGCTGAGGTGTTATGGAAGACCAGGATGCTTCAATAGCAGCCTTCAGCTCTTCAGCATTATTTGGTCTCATGTCTCTCATCTTTCTCTTGGCAATGCCCCATAGATTCTCTATGGGGTTCAGGTCAGGCGAGTTTGCTGGCCAATCAAGCACAGTAATCCCACGGTCATTGAACCAGGTTTTGGTGCTTTGGGCAGTGTGGGCAGGTGCCAAGTCCTGCTGGAAAATGAAGTCAGCATCCCCATAAAGCTCATCTGCAGAAGGAAGCATGAAGTGCTCCAAAATCTCCTGGTAGACAGCTGCATTGACCCTGGACTTAATGAAGCACAGTGGACCAACACCAGCAGATGACATGGCTCCCCAAATCAACACAGACTGTGGAAACTTCACACTGGACTTTAAGTATCTTGCCGTGTGTGCCTCTCCATTCTTCCTCCAGACTCTGTGTCCTTGGTTTCCAAATGAGATGCAAAAGTTGCTCTCATCAGAAAAGAGGACTTTGGACCACTGAGCAACAGACCAGTTCTGTTTTTCTTTGGCCCAGGTAAGACGCTTCTGACGTTGTTTGTTGTTCAGGAGTGGCTTGACAAGAGGAATATAACATTTGAAGCCCATGTCCAGGATCCGTCTGTGTGTGGTAGCTCTTGATGCACTGACTCCAGCCTCAGTCCAGTCCTTGTGAAAGTCCCCAACACTTTTGAATGGCCTTTTCCTGACAATCCTCTCCAGGCTGCAGTCATCCCTGCTGCTTGTGCACCTTTTTCTTCCACACCTTTCCCTTCCACATGCCTTTCTATTAATGTGCTTTGATACAGCACTTTGGGAACATCCAACTTCTTTTGCAATTACCTTTTGAGGCTTTCCCTCCTTATGGAGGGTGTCAATGATGGTTTTCTGCACAACTGTCAGATCAGCAGTCTTTCCCATGATTATGATTCCTACTGAACCAGACTGAGAGACAATTTAAAGGTTTAGGAACCCTTTGCAGGTGTTATGGCTTAATTAGCTGATTAAAGTGGGACACTTTGAGCCTAGTATATTGCACCTTTTCACAATATTCTAATTTTCTGAGATTGTGGATTTGGGGTTTTCATGAGCTGTAAGCCATAATCATCTCAATTATGACACATCACGGCTTGAACTATCTTGCTTTGCATGTAATGAGTCTATCTCATATATTAGTTTCACCTTTTAGGTTGCATTACTGAAATAAATGAACTTTTGCACGATATTCTAATTTTTCAAGTTTCACCTGTAATTTGGAATAGATAGATGATAGATAACTAACTAGCTAGCTAGTTAGATGAATGGATAAATGGAAGACAGATAGATTAAACAGAGATAGAGATAGATAAATATAAAGATAGATAGATGATAGATGGATAGATAGATAGACAGACAGACAGATAAAGAAATAGACAGATGATAGATAGATAGATAGATAGATAGATAGATAGATAGATAGATAGATAGATAGACAGATAATAGAGATACAGACAAGCACATAGGTATAGGCACATAAATATATGTATCTATTCCTGTGTTTTGCATTCAAGAGATACAAAACATGATCCCTTATGAAGATTGCCATATAATTTGAATCTATCTATGTCTGTCTATCTATCTATTTATCTATCTATCATCAATCTATCATCTATCGAGAGACTGACAGAGACAGAGAGACATATATATACCTATTCCAATTTTGCATTCAAGAGATGCCAAGCATAACATTGCCATATAATTTGGAAGCTCTCTTTCTCTCTCTCTCTCTCCCCCTCTCCCTCTCCCTCCAGCCACACACATAAACACGCATGTACACATTGCACACATACACATGTCTATTCCAAATTAAAGCAACCTATTTCAACACATTTGGCTCCTTTTCCCTCCTGTTGCCTCTCTCTGAAAAACAAAAACCAAAAAAACCAAAAAAAAACCAAGCCCATTTCCCTGAACCTCTCTTCCTCCCTCCCTCCTCTCCCTCTCCCTCTCCCAACTTGCTAAGTTTGAAAGATGATACAGATAACAATTTGCTTTGCCCGTTGAGGCATTAAAAGCCAGGATTACTGCAAAGCATCGGTGTTCCTATGCCGCAGCAGAGCGTGATCAGAATGCAAGATGGGATTTCTGTATCAGCAGCGAGAGAGAGAGAGGCGAAGGCACGGTGCTGGCATTCAGAGTTTCCTGCAAGTCTCCTTAGCAACTTGTCTGACATCTTTTTAAAAATGTTGGCAAGGGCAGAGGGGGTTGTGTCCGTGTGTGTGTGTGTGTGTGCGTGTGTGTGTGTGATCGTGTGTCTGTGTCTGTGGGTCTGTATGTGCGCGCAACATCCCTAAGGCCGTCCCCCAAATTTCTCATGCAATAAAAACATGCCTTTCCATTATTATTTTTTTTTTAAAAAAGAATAGTTTTATTTTCCACCGAATCCTTGTGTCCCGATGTGCAATGAGCGGGTTTAATTAGTGGGGGGGTGGGCAGAGGTGTTTCTCCCCCACACCCTTTTGGAAATGGGTGTGTGTGCTTTTCCTGCAGAGAAAGCCCCAGGCAACTGGGTTTTCCCCAGTTTCTTCCCAATTTGGCACAGATATTTCCCCACCTATTCCCACACACACCCCCTGCTTTTTTTTTATTCACTTCCCCTCCTTGAGGTGCTGAAACATTAGCAAAAGCCTCTTGTTTGTTAAACAATTTGGAAGGCGTTTGGTTGGCAGGGTTTTGCTTCTTTTAATTATTATTTTTAGACCAGAACCGGTAAAACAAAAGAAAAAAAAAAAAAGCAGCAAGCTTCGGGTGCCCGAAATCTTTTTTCTTTCTTCCTTTACTTTCTTCCCTCCCCCAAAACCCTCCTGTTTTTCTTTCTTTTTTTTTCTTCTCCCTCCTTTTCTATCCCTCCCACAGTTTTCTTTCTTTTTCTTTTTCTTTTTCTTTTTAAACTTGACAACTGAAGAATAAACTCCTTTGGGGAGGAGTGGCGATGAAGGTACGTTGTATTTTGTGGTGGTGGGGTGGGGGGAGAGAGGGAGGAATAAGAGAGAGAAGAAAGGAAGTTAATATGGATGGGTGGGTGGGTAAAAGGGGGTGTCGAAATCTGAATTTGGCATAGGAAATCCGAGACTGTAGTTGCCTCGGGATAACTCAAGGGAGAGAATTTCTGTTGGGTGCAGCAGCCTTAAAAAAATTGTCGCTGGGTATTTGGGAAATGGTGAACTCCAAGGGGGCCGTGGGCCGCAGAGTGAATAGGACGGAGAAATATATATATATATATATCCATAGAGAGAGAAAATAAGCCTGGGTGTTTGGTTTTGTTTAATTTTTGTTTCTTTTTTTCTCCTTTTTTTAAAAAAAACTCTTGTTTTGCTTTTTCGGAAGGACTTGTGGAGTTGGCTGCCATTCAAACAGATGTTCCTTGTCTTTGCAGAGTTAAGCGGGGTTTTTGTATTGGAGGGGAAAAAAAAGAAAGAAAAGAAAAGAAAATAGATATAAGAAAAGAGGGCAGGAGAGCAATGGAGTTTTGGAAAGGTGGGTGAGGGCTACTAATGTGTGTTGAGGGAGAGAGAGAGAAAGAGAGAGATACAGAAAGAGAGAGAGAGAGAGAAAGAGAGACAAAGAGAGAGAGAGAGAAAGAGAGAAAAGTGTGGTTTTTGTGTGTGTCTGTCTCTGTGTGCTTCTTTCCACATCAGAATCAATTTTTCTCTGAAAAGCTGATCATGGGGTTACTTTCGTGGCTCTTGACAAAATGGAGAGGAAAACAACCTTCCTTTTTAAGGTGGTGCTTTGTGTATGTGTATGTGTGTATGTATGCATTCGTGTCTTTGTGTGCATGTATGTATAGGTGTCTATGTGTCTGTATGCATGTGTGCACACATATACTCACATGCAAACACACACACAAACACACACACACACAAATAGAAAGGTTTTCTGTTCGAAATCCTCTTAGAGACTCCCGGTAAGTGAATGTTGGTTGTGGGCTACACGGCGGGATCTTTCACTTTTATTTCTTTTTATCACTTTGGATTTTTTTTTGTTTGGTCATATTGAAAAACTATTTCGGTGGGCTGTCCCGTAAGATCCCACTCTTGCTACCGTGGCCGCAAAAGTCTGAAGGCCTTTTTTTGCCAGTTTCTTAGAGAAAATTTATTCTTTCCACGGCAGAAATTCAATGAAATGTGAATGATCTTTATTTATATCTATTTAACTTCTATATATCTCTATCTATCTATCTATCATCTATCTATCTATCCATCCACCCACCCGCCCACCCATCCAGTCATCCATCTGTCTGTCTGTCTGTCTGTCTATCTATCTATCTATCTATCTATCTATCTATCTATCTATCTATCTATCTATCTATCTATCCATCCATCCATCCATCCATCCATCCATCCATCCATCCATCCAGTCATCTGTTTGTCCATCCATCCATCCAGCCAGCCAGCCAGCCAGCCAGCCATCTATCTGTTCATCTATCTATCTATCTATCTATCTATCTATCTATCTATCTATCTATCTATCTATCTATCCGTCTGTTTGTTTGTCCATATCTATCTATATCTTTGTGCCTGTCTATTTGTATCTCCATTCATCCCTCCATATCCTATCTATGTCTATTTCACTCTGCCCACCCTCTGCATATAGCAAGTTAAGTATCCGGAGCAGCATGATTTCAAATTAGATATTGACAAGTGTTCCAATGGGGGATTCAGGGAGGGACCCCAACAAACTGAAATAATATAACAACTGATCAATATTGCAACCACATTTTTTTCTCTTTAGATTTTGTATTTCATGCTTCCTGTCTACATCATCTAGTCAACTTCGTTTAAAACAAAGTGAACAAAAAAACCCACTCTCCCTTCATTTTTTTAAAAAAAATATTAATTCCAGTTGGAACATCCATGCTATGGACTAAGTCAATTCTTTTCATCTTCCAGTTTTTTTAAAAAAAAGATTGATGGATTAATTAGTCTTCATTGAAATGTAAAATATATTGTTTTTGACAGGACAACATTACTTGCTTGGTAAACTCTGGTCTACAGTATAGAGTTCTAATTATTATGTGGATAAGCAAAATAGTGTGCTTAGAAATAAACAGTATTTACAATCGTATATTACTTAGAATGAAAAGTATTAACTAGTTCAATAGTTAAGCATTCTATATATTTTTCTATAGCTTACTATATATAAATGATCCAAACCATTTAGAAAAAGTAGAATTCTCATGAAGGTCACCCATTGTTAGATCATTCTTCCATGTCTCCTCAATGAATGTGGTTTTTAAAAAATCCCACATTATTTGCTAGGTAATTCTCTAAACCATCCTTATCAGTTAGGTTGTTGCATTAAAAAAGCAATAGTAAAGCTCATAATTATTATTATTATGATGATGATTTTTAATGAGACTGGAGAAAAGCACAAGAACATGATTGCATTTGAACCAGTTTCCATTTCTATTCTGAATTTTAACACTGATTTGGCCATTAATTCTCCCCCCAGAAGCAAATACAGAGGTCAGAATATCAAAAGTGTTTGGAAAAAGAAAGGAAAGGAAGGAGAAAGAAAGAAAGAAAAGCTGGGAAAGAGGGAAGAAAGAAAGAAAGAGAAAGAAGAAGGAAGAAAGGAAAGAAAGAAAGGAAGGAAGGAAGGAAGGAAGGAAGGAAGGAAGGAAGGAAGGAAGGAAAGAAAGAAAGAAAGAAAGAAAGAAAGAAAGAAAGAAAGAAAGAAAGAAAGAAAGAAAGAAAGAAAGAAAGAAAGAAAGAAAGAAACCATTCTTTTGGTTTCAAGCTTTCATGTCCTTGTTATGGGAAATGTGAACATGAAAATGAGGTCTTTCAAGTTACCTCCCACATAGAATCATTTACGTAACTATGGTGGTGAATAAATTCAGACATTTTAAGTCCTCCTGCTATTGGACTAGTGTCTTGGACTGGTCATTTCATAAGAAGAAGAAAAAAGTCAGGATTTTAAGCATGAGAAAAATACATAACTCCAACCCTTTTCTAGATATAATTTTATTTCTCTAAAGATGATTATCAAAGTCATATCTATCATCCATATTTATCTATGATCTGTCTGTCTGTCCATCTATCCACCCACCCATCTATATATTCATCCCTCCGTCTGTCTGTCTCCTACTGTATCTACTCAGTATTTATCTTTCTCAGGGGTCCTTGGTGCTCTCTAAGCTTGGTTGTTTTCTTGTAGACCTTTCATTACCAAACTAGGTAACATCACCAGTGCTAGTCATTAGGGATGATGTTACCTAGTTTGGGTAATGAAATATCTGCAGGAAAATAACCGAGCTCAGAAAGCAGCAAGAACCCTACATTTCAACCCTGAACTACAAATACACACCTTCGTTTCGCTCTCTCTACTTTCCCTTCTCTCTCTCCCTCTCTCTCCCCCCACCTCCATCTATCTAGATTTTTATTTGCCACCCCCTGTTAGCAGCTGTGTGGTCTTAGTGGTTGCAAAAGAAACAATAAACTGAGAGGCAAAATCAGCAAACTTGGCAAGAGAGTAGCTTGGGCTGGCAGTTAAGCGTCCAGCTGGGGTATAGAGGGAATAGCTTTCTCTAAGGATCTCCGCTGTGGGTTCCTTTCTCCTCCCTCTTATGTGTGTGTGATTTTTATTTTTTTTTAACAATCTCAGCAGCTGGAGCAGTTATTCCTCCATCCGTGCGAAGAGTCAAAAAGTTAGAATGGAGAATTCAGGCGCTCATATGGAGCAAGGTAACGTTTCTCTCTCTCTTATCACCTTTGCTGATATGAATCTGCAGCAAAATTCTCTTCGTAGCTAGTTGGGGTAATTGTTCTTGTTTTTTTAATAATCTGGCGTTAGATGCAAAGTAACCTCTTTGTTCCTGAGGCTTATTTGACGATATTCAAATTAGCAGAATTTTCTAGTGTCAAAAATTACATTTTATTATGAGTTATCTTCTTCTATAAGTGGATTTATGTTTAGCTACCTAGCGAGAGGAAAGGAGGAAGAGATAGAAAGAGAAAATGCTGTGCTCCTTAACACTGACATAACTCTTTCTGTGAAAATGTAAACGCACCTAAATAAACATTTTTTTCATAAATTTGGGCCTAATGAAATGATATCTTGCATTTAGCAAGGGTTTCTACAACATTTTGATGCTGTTCCCGCAAGTATCTCAACAATTATACATATTCTTTTTTCTACCCAAGGTATTAGCAGTTTCAGTGTTTTTGGAATGTCAGAAGGAGGTTGTAGAAGAATATATTTCTAATTCTTGAAAGTTTGGGAAAACAATGAGTAGCTTAATGAAGAAATTAGACACAAATGACCAAAAGCCAACATAGTCACAAGGTACTTTTATTTCGACACAGTCTGTATTTCACATTGTTTGACAAGTCTCTTGAAAAGAATAATGCAGACTGCTTGAAAACCATATATGTAGCGGATGCAGAATTGTTGAATGTAACACGCAGAGAGGGGGAAAAATTTTCTCTTTCAAAATGGCTTTCTAATCAAAGTTCCTTTTTCTAGTTTCTACTGAAACTTCTTGTCACAAAATGCTTAGAATCTTGACTTTGTAGTTTTTGCACCAATGTCTATTCACATCGTTTTTAAAACTGTCTCCAGAAATCCCAAAGCTTAAGAATCTCTATCGTTGCTTGATTAATGCTACATCCACGGAACACAATAAACCAAGTTTACTAAAATGACTTATTTTCTGTTATAATCTGGATTCATGGAACACACTCAGCCACGCTTATGTACCCAAGTAATTAATATTAACCCTAACCAAGCTTGGCATATTGTTGAGATACTTCTGCTAATTTGGGTGAACACATCTGCAAAAACTTATATTTTTTTCCCAATGATAGTTGTCTTTTTGATATGCTGAAGCCTTTTAGGATAGTACAAAAAGAATTGTACTTACGTATTTCTCTTTTAGACATGAGCAAAAAGAGGTATTTGAGACTGTGATGCCCCAATCAAGTATCTTCCCATACTTAGTATAAAATATAGAAGCAAAATACAAGGAAATCTCTTTTTTCTCCTATGTTTATCTGAGCATTTCTCTCAGGTTATTCTCTCTTCAATGATACCTTTGCAAAATAAGAGGGCAAAATTATTTTAATTCCTGCAGAATGTATTGCATTCTTACAAATGGGGAAAGGCATGTGTTTGTATTTTTTTAAAAAATCGTAGGCAGTTCAGTTTAACTGTGAGACAAAGAGAATATTTGTTTAATGTATGATTTGCTGGAGAGGAGGCCATGAGGTCTGTTTCCATCCATTCTTTCCTCCACTTATTACTTTATTACTTCACTAAATTCTGCCCCCCAAATCTTTTCGTAAAGCGTTTCCACTCTGGGTGTTCAGACTAGTACTCCTATCATTCCCCAACCGTAACGAGTTGTACTCCAACACACTTGGAGCTTCCATCTTAGGAAATGCTAATGAACCAGTGCTTAAAATGGGGTTTAGCTACTACACCGGCTATCGATGGCATGGCAGAGCGTTTTTTTACTTAACGTGGGCCCTGCTCATTGTCACTAATAAACCTGCGTGTTCTGTGAAAACAGCCCTATTGTGTATTTGTGCTCATTTTGGAGATCAGATTTGGGATGAGGAGAAGTAAATGCCCTCTTGCAGGTCAGGTACAGGCAGAGGTAACGGTCAACTTATGACCACAATGGAGCCCCAATTTTGTGTTGCTGAATGTCAATTGAGTTTTGCCCCCATTATATGACTTTTCTTTCCATGTTGGAAAAGGGAATCACTGCAGTTGTTAAATTAGCTGCATGGTGGTTAAGGGGAATCTTGTTTCCTCCTTAATTTGGCTTGTCAGGAGGTTGCAAAAGGGGATCATGTGATCCCAGGGCCAGAGGTGGGATTCAGCCAGTTCTGACCAGTTGTGGAGAACCAGTAGCAGAAATTTTGAGTAGTTGGGAGAACCGGCCAATCCCGCCTCTGACTGGTCCCGCCAACCCCATATCTATTCTCTGCCTCCTGTTGAGTCCCAGCTGATCGGCTGGGTCTCCTTTGGTTGCCCTGCCCAGGAGAACGGAGCTGGAAAGCAGGTTAGTGGGGGGGAAGCAGAGGTGGTATTCAGCCAGTTCTGACCGGTTCTGGAGAACCAGCAGCGGAAATTTTGAGTAGTTTGGAGAAGCAGCAAATACCACCTCTGACTGGCTCCGTCTTCATCTATTTGCTGCCTCCCGTTGAGTCCCAGATGATCGGCTGGGTCTTCTTTGGTTGCCCTGCCTAGGAGAACGGAGCCGGAAAGCAGGTTAGTGGGGTGGGGAGGGGGATTTTAGAGTATCCTTCCCCACCAAGCCACACCCACAGAACCAGTAGTAAATAAATTTGAATCCCACCAATAAATAAATAAATTTGAATCCCACCACTGCCCGGGACACTGCAACAATCATAAATATGAGTCAGTTGTCGAGCGTCCAAATGTAAAACACATGGCTATGAGAATGTTCCAATAGTTATAAGTGTGAAAAATGGCCATAAGTCACTTTTTTCAGTGCTGTTCTAACTTTGAACAGTCACTAAGACCATTGTAAGTCAAGGACTACCTCTACTATAGTCTCCAAAATTACAACAAAAGAAAGATTTCTCTCTCTCTCTTTCTCTCCCCTTCTCTCTGTCTCTCTGTCTCTGTCTCTGTCTCTCTCTGTCCCTCTCCCTCCCCCCACCCCCGTGAAAATCCCTCTACTCAAAATACCTTTGTTTAAAGGGGTACTTGAATGGTCTATCCCAAAGGTGCTTTTTCAGGAGGCAACTCGACTCTCTTGTTTTTTCTTTTTGAAGACATTTCGCTTCTCATCCAAGAAGCTTCTTCAGCTCTGACAGGATGGTGGGGAATGGAAGGATTTATACTCCTTGCAGACAGCTGGTCATTTGCATCCTTTTAGAGGGTCGTTGAGGCCACTTGGAGAAAAAGAGAAAACAAGAAAGTCCAGTTGTCTCCTGAAAAAAAGCACCTTTGGGAAAAACCATGACCTGGATGACTGAAAATCTCTACAGACTTTGAGTGGTCTACAGTGTTGGGGCACCAAGGGGAAGTAACCAGCATTAAGCTGACTTTATCTGGGCGGAAAAGCTAAACTGGGTCACACCATGCTAGCACCTGGATAGGAGATTCCCAGGTAGCCCCCAGATAGCCTCTTGTAGGCTATCAAGAGTCTATCCATCGTAACACTATCTAACACTTCCTAGATAGTGCTAAATGTCTAGGAAGAATACAGAGGCAAACCATACAGTACTTGTGCTCTTTCCAAGAAAAATGGATGGATGAGTTCATGAACGAGTTAATTTCAACTTGAAAGAGACTTGTTAGAATAGCTAGGTACCAGTAGAGTAAAAGATTTCAATATTTTAACCACTATGATCTATAGCGATCAAGCTTGTAAGATGCTTTCAGGGATGGCTCTTTCACGTAGAGTTTTCCCATTGTGCAGAAAAAAATGACCTTCTGCTGAAGCCTTAACTTTATGCCAATTCCATTGGCCTTCATGAAGGCTTTGCATTACAGATGAAAACGGAAGGTTCCTTTGAATTATATTTTCAATTTCTTATCTTGACCATAGGGAATTGATTTGGTCTACCTATAGAACTCATGTTGCTAACAGTATGTGGACTTTGCATGAAGACGGGGTCCTGTGAGACTTGGTTTGAATTTAGGGTTGGATACAAACTGATCTAAAAAAAAAAAATCAAAGTAAGCAATAAACAATCCATGTGCATCTTTTGGGGAACCTGGTGAGATACTGTAGGGTGATAGATTGAAATGATGCTTTAATTGTTTCAATCTATAAAGGATGATGACTTGCTCTACAGTAATGTGGTTTGCTTGGTTGGGTTTAGTGAGTTGAGTGAATTCCATTGTACTTTGTAAGTCATTGCTAATGGCTTAGCGTGTCACTTTTATTGTTCCATAACTCATGAATAGAAAAGTGTGCAAGCAGTGTGTAGACATATTGTAACCCATGCTACTCTTTCAACAGCAGGAGATGAGACTATTCCATGGGATCAAACAAGAAGTATTTCCAGTCCACCTTTCTTACTGGGCCATATCTCTTAGCAAATCCTAACATAATTTGCGTCGTGTTGACATAACATATTGTGTAAACTCAATCACTTTGATTTGTCAAAAGGGCGGAATATAAGGCATGAATTTTCCAGTGCGTCTGCCAGCAGGCCAGGGCTGAGCAAACTATAGGTTAATATGCTCTATGGTTGCAGCTCCATAATTGGAAACTCAAAAATTAGTATATGAGCTTCTATCCTAATGTAATCAAGAGTAATCACCACTGATAGTTCAATCCACCCTGAATTTTACAGGATTGTATGAAAAGGAAAAGTATGATTCCCTAATACTGATGACCTCCTTCGAAGAGATGAATCAGAACCCCAGGAGAATACCTGGTTTCATTCATGAATTCCCGTGTATCCAAAGTCCCGCCTAGAATGTTGTTTCATTTGGGGGTATCAAACAAAAACATTTTAAAAATTCCTTAGGCATTATAACAGCTTAGTAGTATGGACTTCCAGTTGTTGATAGTCTGCAATTTAAGCAGTTCCCAACCAGCACAGCCAATAGTGAGGAATGCTGGGAGATGTAGTTCAGCAACATGCAGAATGTCTATGGTACTCCATTGGGCTCAAGTTAGCTTACTCCTAGAATCATAGAGCTGGAAGGATTGGTGGCATCAGATCTACTATCAGTGTTGATTTATCTGCTTGTTTATTTTATGATGTAGGAAGTTCTACTTGTTTGTCTTCTTGATATTTGATGGCATAGTGTGCTCAAGCTAATTTTGACATAGGGTGGTATTAAATAAATATTTCTGAGAAGTAGAACAAGTCGTACCATGGAAGCCTCAAAATGTTACATATTGTAGTTATTTAAAGTGACATACAGGGACGTGGTGGCTCCGTGGCTAAGACGCTGAGCTTGTGGTTCAGAAAGGTCAGCAGTTCGGCGGTTCAAATCCCTAGTGCCACGTGACGGAATGAGCTGCGGTAAGACTGGGTAGCCAATAAATCTAATAAATAAATAAATTGTACCCAATAAGTTCTAAAGAATTGAGAAAGATGACTTAAGCTCTTAAGGTTTGGCAGTCAAACCACGAAATCTTTCATTTTTCAAGGCCAGTCAGGTTAATAAATGCTTTTTTTTTCTTTTAAAAAATAAATCCCATACTCTAGATTAAAAAAGAGGCTCAGGGATATACCAAATGTAAATATGGTGATTGTTTTTTAAAGGGACACAGTGGCTCCATGGCTAAGACGCTGAGCTTGTCGATCATAAAGGTCGGCAATTCGGCAGTTCGAATCCCTAGCTCCGTGTAATGGACTGAGCTCCCATTCCTTATCCCAGCTTCTGCCAACCTAGCAGTTCAAAAGCACGTAAAAATGCAAGTAGAAAAATAGGGGCGACCTTTGGTGGGTAGGGAACAGCATTCTCTGCACCTTCGGTGTTTAGTCATGCCAGCCACATGACCATGGAGATGTCTTCAGACAATGCTGGCTCTTCGGCTTTGTAACGGAGATGAGTGCCGCCCTCTAGAGCCAGAAATGACTAGCACGTATGTGTCAGGGGAACCTTTACCTTTGTGACATAAATAGTAAGCACAGGCTGGAGTGAATGGGGGCTTTTAAACAAGCAATTATGGAAAGAAAGAAAAATAGTAGACCAAGTTATCACACTGGGTGTGTCACTGAGGGTTCTCAACCTGCATAAGAGGAGAGAGTAGAAAATCTTCCCTTCTTGGCAGGTAAATGCTAGAGTGGACCAAGGAAGATCAGAGACATGTTGGTGTCCTAGCAAATACAGACACATTTTACCAATGCAGGACACGGCGGTCTAGTATCCTTGATCTCACAATAACAATGTTCTGTAGAAACTTCCCTCTTGGTTTCTCAGAAGTTTTCATCAGCTGTGAAAGAGGTTTCCGTGGTACGACTTGATACTTGGGTATTGGAGGACATCTTCTGGGCTTCTCTTGGAGACATGTTGGAGCTTCCTTCACCGATGGAGGTGATATATTGAGTGTTGCTGTTTTCCATTACATGTTTTTTTTTTTTCCATCACTCCAAGGCCTTCCTGGCTGCCCACATCTGAAAACCTATCAAGGCCTTTCTTTAGGACCTCTGCTACCTAGATTGAACAGAACTGTTGGAAGCCAAGGAGGCTATAGGATATTGGAGAGATGGTTGCATGATGAAAGACAAAACACTCGCCGACGTCTCCTGGCCTCTAGGTAACAAAACAAGCATGCAAACACAACGTTTCCCTGGAAATTTCTCCACATTCTTTTTCTCCTTGGAAAGTAATATTGAAGGCAATTCTCCTGCCTTAAACTGAAGAGAAACTACAAGAAAGAAAATGCACCCCCCCCAAAAAAAAACCTCTGAGAAGCAGAAGAAGACAGGGGGTGGGGGTGGTTTCCCCCTCCCCTCTCTGTTTCTCCTTAGCAGCTGCTCCTTTGTTGCCTCCAAACAGGGGAGCGGTTTGGCCTTTTAATACCCAACTCAGGTGGTGCCAACAGGATTAAAGCTACAGCAAGACCAGGGAGAAACAGTCGGTTGCTCGGGGAAATCTTTTGGGATTCAGAAGAACAAAACAGACCAATGTGGCCTGAGCCTGCTCAGTATTCACCAGAAGCCACAAACTGTTGAGTAGCAGTTGGGAAAAAAAAAAAAAAGGAATAGAAGTGGAAAACTAGAGAGAACTGGAAATGGGGGTGAAACAGAAAGAGCTGGCCAGCTTAATAAGAACGCGGACCAGGAACAACAAAAAAAGGAGGCTAGGATCGGAGCAGAGAATGGATTTTTGGCCCATATTTTCTTCCATGGTTCAGCCGCTGTTTGTGAGTGATCCACGTTGAAGGCTCATCTTTGGAGATCTCCGTGGTAGAGAAATGATCTTTCATTCCCCACAACCACCACTAGATTTCAGAACAAAGGGAGGTTTCTTTGTTTGCTTTTATGGCGAGTCTTGCAAAGGTTCGGTCTGACTTTTGACCGTTTGTTACAGGTTTGTGTTTCATTTCCAGAAGTGGTTGATTAGGCTTACGGTTGGGAATGTTACCACTCCTACTGCCATTAACGAGAAGACCTTCCTGCCGGTTGCCACAAACCCGTAGATCCGAACTTGTGCTCCTATCCTACACAAGCTTGTATCTATAGGTATGTGTCTGCTTGGCCAATGCACAAATGATGGATGTACGGGCTGCAAATGTTCCCCGGTGTGCAAAATGGAAACTCTGCCCTCTGAAACCTGATCTGCCCTTGTTCCCTCTGTTTTTGTCTCCTCTATAAATATAGAGCAAAATTTAAAGTGGTCCTGCTTGGCCTAAACGTAAGGAGATCAGTGTCAATTGAAGACAGGAACGGAGCAGATATTTTTTAATAGTTTTAATTAATATAGATGAGCTCACTTATCTTAAACCGGGGGGGTCAAATTGGTTTCATTGAGGGCCGCATCAGAGTTGTCTTTGACCTGGGGGGGGAGGGACGCATGGCCAGGGTAGGTGTTGCCAGCTTGATGTCACTCATTGAGGCTCTGTTTTGGGCTGCAAGGGCCCCCTGCATCCCTCTGCCAGTGAAAATGGAGCCCAGGAGGGCCGCTCTGTTTTCACTGGCAAAGGGATGCAGGAGTCCGTTGCAGCCAAAACCAGAGCCCGGGAGGCCCATGCGTGGCCCTCTTGAGTTCCGTTTTCACTGGTGGAAGGAGGCAGGAGGCCATCGCGGCTGAAAACAGGGCTTGGGAGCTCCATGTGTGGCTCTCCGGAGCTCCATTTTCGCTGGCAGAGGGATGCAGGAGGCCACCGTGGCTGAAAACGGAGCTTGGGAGGCCCATGCATGGCCCTCCTGAGATCCACTTTCACTGGCAGAGGCACTGCAGGCCCGTCCTTCGCTGATTCCAGGGTGGATCTGCAGGCCAGATCTAAGTACCCTGTGGGCTGGATGCGGCCTGCAGGCCTTGAATTTGACACCCGTGTCCTAAACAGTTCATAGGTTTATCTAACATAGAATGGCTGCAAGCCAGTGTAGTCCATCCTAAGTTAGATGAACCACACTGGCTAGCAGCCATTCTGAGCAGTATCAAACCAGCCTCTTTTGCATCCTTACTTGGGACTGAACCAGATCATTTTGTATAAGTAGTTCTCAATTTAGAACTGTTCATTTAGCAACTGTCGAAGTTACAGTGGCAAGGAAAGAAAATGGCTTATGACTGGTCCTCTCATTTACAGCTGTCGCAGAATTCCCATGGTTACGGGATCAAAAGTTGGGTGCATTGCAATTGGCTTGTGTTTATGATGGTTGCCATGTCCCAAGGTCGTCTGATCACCATTTTGTGACCTTTCCAGCCAGGGGTGGGATTCAAAATTTTTAACAACCGGTTCTGTGGGTGTGGCTTAGGTCATGGGCATGGTTAGTGGTCATGTTATTGGCTGGGTGTGGCCAACTGAATATCACTCACATCGAGGCACGCATCTCCTCGCCTAGCCTCTCATGATTGTGGGGATGCTGCAACAGCCGTATGTGTAAAAAATGGTCATAAGTCACTTTTTTTCAGTGCCATTGTAACTTTGAATGGTCACTCCACACAAGCAAAGTATCAGCAAAGGAGGGGGAAAAAATTCCAGAGAGGTTCCTGAGACAGGAAGTCTAGTCCTGCCAAGAATGTAATAAAAGTTAATGGAGAGGCAGTTTCTGTAAGCAACCCCAGAATGTTTCCTTCCTGCCTTCCTTACAGGATTAGGCCAGTAATTTCTTCTAACGACCGGTTCTCTGAACTACTTAGAATGTTAACAACCGGTTCTAGTGAATAGGTGTGAACTGGTAGAATCCCACCCCTGTTCCCAGCCAACTTCCAACTAGCAAAGTCAATGGGAGGAGTTGGATACACTTCACCACTGCCATGGTTCGCTTAACAATTGTGGCCAAAAGGTTGTAAAAATAGGGTGAGGCTCAGTTTAACAGCTACCTTGCTTAGGAATGGAAATTCTGGCTCCACTTGTGGTTGTAAGACGAGGACTATCAGTATGCCAACAGATGCACTATTGCTGAGCTTCTCTTGTCCAAGTGTTGAAAGCATCACCATGTTCTTCGAACAAATCAAGAGTGCTCTTCTATCCATTTCAGAGAACTCCTTCTTTTTGTCCAGGAATGTCTTTTCTAAATCCCATACTCTAGATTAAAAAAGAGGCTCAGGGATAGACTTATAGCTATTTGGGATCCCCATCTCCCTTTACCCTGGACCCGTGATGGCGAACCTATGGCACGCATGACGGAAGTGGCACATAGAGCCACTTCTGCAGGCATGTGAAAAGTTGCCCAGAAGAGCCCTACTGCGCATGCATGCGTGCCACCTACCCAACAGCTGATTGTCTGATATTCTGGCACACATGCTCAGGGGGCAGGGATGCGTGGGAGATGCGTGTGCATGCAAAGAGATGCATGGCACATGGGGGGTTGCCCATGCATGCACAGGGGGTGTGAGGCCCGCTGCGCACATTTCCTTCTGAGTGCTGGCACACGAGCACAAGCACACATGCAATTTTCAGCACGGGAGCCCAAAAAGGTTAGCCACCACTGCCCTAGACAGCAAGGCCAATGGCAAGGGATTTGGGGGAATGCAGTCCAGTCTCCAGAGGCTGTGGGTTCTTAGTCTGCCTAACTGAACTTCCAAGGTTTCCTTTCCTGTTCGTTACCTGTGCTGTCCAGCCAGTGTTTGGGAACTGGATAGTTAGATAGCAATTGTGAGCTGTCCCCTTGAGGGAATGCATCATGGTAAGTGTAGCTAAGGTATCCTGGGAAATGTAGTCCATGTCACGTGACTACATCTGTAATCCCGATTGGTCAATAAATTAACCCTCAATGGGTTGGGGGAGGTTTCCTCACTCTTGGCTGAACTCACGGACTCATGGTACTGTTCTACTTCTATCCCTACAAGATGGGAGAAAAAGGATAGGAGATAACCATCTTTTTACCTGCAAGACAGATATGCAAAGGACTGGTCATTAAAGAAGAACTTCATCACAAATGTGAGTTATGAGGATACCTGATGAACCAATAAAAATACTTTGTTATGGATGTTTTGTTGAGTTTATCTATCTGCATCTGTACAGAAGACAAATCTACCACTGTACAGAATACAGAACAGTCACCCTACTCAACCTAGTCCAATGGTGTCAAACTTGATTTCATTGAGGGCCGCATCAGGGTTGAGTTTGACCTCAGGGGGCTGGGGTGGGCATGGCCAGGGTGGGTGTGGCCAGCTCAACATCACTTGCGTTGGAGGCGCCTGTGGTGGCCCAAGCCCTCTGCCAGCAGAAACGGGCTCCTGAGCTCTGTTTTTGGCTGCCATGGCCTCTTGCAACCCTCTGTCAATGAAAACGGAGTTTGGGAAGGCCGCACACAGCCCTCCCAAGCTCTGTTTTCACTGGCTAAAGCACTGCAGGCCAGTCTTTCACTGCTTCCAGAGCAGCCCTGCGGGCCAGATCTAAATACAATGTGGGCTGGATCCAGCCCCCAGGCCTTGAGTTTGACATCCTTGGCCTACTCATATTATGATTTTGAAGATTTCACCAAACATTGATAATATCCTACTCTGAATGGATACAACCACACAGCCCTTCCACTCCCTTCCCTTCCCTTCCCTTCCCCTCCCTCCCTCTTTTGGTAGTCAATTCCAGATTGTGTAGCCTGCATTTAATGATGGAATATACAAGAGGTTTGATTACACTGTCTGCAGGAGGCCTCTCCCTGTTTCCCTTCTATATACAAGAAAACACCTAATATTGATTAGAGATCTAAGGCAGAACTGGGCAGCCTGCAGTGAGTCAGATGTTATCGGATTGCAACTACTATCATCCGTGACATTTGCATATCCTGGGTGCAGCTTCTAAGTTTATTTATTTATTTGATTTTTCAATCGTTTACAAGATGCTAGGTAAAAGTAGAAACATGAATAAGAATACAGGAAATAGGTACGAATAAATGGGGACAATAGGACAGAGATGGTAGGCACGATGGTGCACTTATGCATGCCCCTTACAGACCTCTTAGGAATGGGGTGAGGTCAATAGTGGTTAGTTTGAGGTTAAAGGAGTGGGGGTTAGAGGATGTAACAACAGTCAGGTAGTGCATTCTGAGCATTGACCATTCCGTTGCTGAAGTCGTACTTTCTGCAATCGAGTTTGAAGCAATTTACATTGAGTTTGTATCTGTTGTGGTTCCATAATAACTAAGACAGCTGAGGAGATTCCAAGGGTTTGTTTTTTTTCCTGTCGGTCAGCAATCAGACAGGTCTGGATGGGTTGTCCTGTGTTACATTTTAGGGTAGCATTGGTTAGCATGCCTTCTTGCATGTGTTAGGATTGGCGTTGCTCACGGATGCTTTCTGCTTCCCGAAGACAATGCTTTGCCACAAATGCTTTGCTTTGTTTTGTTTTAGGGCAGGACTGTTGTCGCAAGCCAATTCCTGAATCAGAGTTCTGGAAGATGAAGAAACCTAATTGCCACATGGCTGGCTTGCTTTCTGGTTTGCTATTCCCAGAGTAGATAACTGATTATGTCTGCACCCTCCCGGTCCTTAAGTATTGGAAGTAGAAATCTAAAAATGGTAGACTTCAGTGAGGAAGAAGCTTTTCCTTTGTCTGGCATAGACCAAGAAAAGAAAAAGGCTGGATATGTAAAATAGACTTGCGCGTGCACACACAGACACACACACCTCACAAACCCTGGCGAAAGATAAATTGCTAACTAAAGTATATTAATTCTATCATGAAGACCAATAGCTCTATTAAAAAAAAAACACGGTACCCAAGAGAAAGGGTCAGGAAAGGAGGAGGGGCAGAAAAGCTCAGGCACCGATTCTTAAAATGACAGTTCTTATCTCAGCCAGGTAGGATGAAAGGAAACTGGATGAAGTAGCTGTTGGGCAGGTAACAGTTAAGGAAGCTTGTTCCTCAGCGTAAGTGATTAATAGCTCTGCGCTCTGAAACGTATGTGTGTATACCAGCTAAATATACACATAAAAAAGATATAATAAGCTGCCTTGCATTGGCTCATTTCAACAACAGGTTGACCTCCAATGGCTCTGATTCTTTTAACAAGAGGTAGCTGGGTTAAAGCTGGGTTAAACCATCTGTCTACAAATATTTACCGTAGCATTAAGTTGAGGCCTTTTTTTTAAATCAGTGCATCACCACCTCCATCATGAAGCATCTTTTAACTTCTTGGTCTTTCCTCCTGAATCACCTACATCCTCCAGAATCTTCCTCATATGTTGGACTTCAACTCCTTATATTCCCGGCAAGTCAAATGCCTTATTGTGAGTAGGACATTACAGGTAGACCTCAACACATGACCACAATTGAGCGCCCCCAAAATTGGTTGCTAAGTGAGACAGTCCCATTTTACAACCTTTTTTGCCGAGAGTTGTTCGGTGAATCACTGCCGTGGTGAAGTTAGTAACATGATCGTTAAATGAACCTGGTTTCCCCTTTGATGTTGCTTGTCAGAAGATCACAGTACTTCACATCATGTGACCCTGGGACACCGCAAATGTCGTAACTATGAACCAGTGGCCAAGCATCTGAATTTCGATCACATGACCTGCTCCAACAGTCGGAAGTGTGAAAAATGGTCGTGCTACTTTTTTTCAGTGCTATTGTAACTTCCAATGGTTATTAAACAGAAGGTTGTAAGTCAAAGACTACCTGTAATTCTAAAGACTGTTTCAAAACATAAGATATGAAAAGGAGGAGGGAAGAATTCACCCCAGGGTGCCCTACACCTCTTAAGGTAGAAGATTTGCAAATAATCTTCAATATGTTGAAAAATGTTTACCGTTTTCCCCACAGTATTGTATTCTTTGGCTCTGAGTTTTCTCCTTGTTCCAAGTTCAACACACATTGGAGGGCAATCCTGACACCTCAAAGATGGCCTCAGCCAGGTTCGCTTCAGGGTTGACAGTCAGACCCTCTTAATTGACCAGAAGCTTCTGGAAAAGAAAATAAACCACATAGAGCAAGGCTGTCAAACTTCTGGCCCGTGGGCTGGATGCATCATATGTAGGCCATGCCCTGTTTAGCAAAGGAGAAAAAAGTCCCAATATGTCACATGCCACAATGTGACGACGTGAGTTTGACACCCCTGACATAGAGGTTAATAAGTGCTTAAATTAACCACTTTCAACTGCCATCGGATATATCTGCCAATCCAACACAAACAGATCAACAATTGTTTCTATTTGTTAAAACATGGCTAGAAACGTTAAAAAAACAAGAGCTCAAGTTAATAAAAAGGAATTTAAAAAAACCAAAGCATAAAAATTTAAGAGAAGCTTTAGGGTCTGAGACAGACATTACTTCCATTCTGGCTGCATTAAACTCACAAATGCCTTCATGACATCAGCACATGCTGTATTGTCACATTGTTATTAAGTGACTGCACATATTCACCCTAATTACATAATTATCTATAATTGCACTAATTGGGTAAAGACATAATTGGTGAAAATCACTTGAAAATCAACAAGGAGATCCTGCCAAATAGGGAAATGTAGGTTAGAGGCAATGGTTAACCTAAAAGAAACATGAAACTTCCTAAAGGAGAGGTAGGAAGGCAGGAGACTGGGAGTTCTAGTCCTGCCTTAGCGATGAAAGCCAGCTGGGTGACTTTGGGCCAATCGTTTTCTCTCAGCCTAACCCATCTCATAGGACTGTTGTGGGGAAAAGAGGAAGGGGAATGTTTGTTGCCTTGAGTTATGTAAAAATAATAAAAGGCAGGATATAAATAAATAATAAATAAATGAAATAGTGATGACCGTGGCCAGTGTGTCTCAGTAGTATGGAGCCTGCTTGTAGGCAGATCCTTATCAATGTACGAAGGTGAAGGTCAGTCTCTTCGAGTAGCCATCAAATTACACTATGATAAGGATTGGCCAATGTCACCCATCTCTCCTTGTTGAGATGACAGGTCCATTGTAAAACCAAACTTGCTTTCATCTCCTCCTAAACGAATGGATCATCTGCCAATTTTAGCCTGCTTTGTTCTGCTTTTTCTTGACTTTGAATTAATTTCGGCAGTTTTTACATCAGTTTGCAAAATTTGTTTCCAGAAGAAAAAATACAACGAATTTTCCATGATTTGTTTCATATAATGCTGTTTTTGCATATTACTGCTAGGTTTGTATTTTTTGGAAGCTTTTAGAAAGTATTTTTGTGTGTACACTTGGGTTTCCTTAATATCTGTACTTCTTTTTTCCAAAAAAAAAAAAAGAGTTGAGAATAGAAACACAACATTCTGAAAAATTCAGGTCAGTAATTAAGGGGAGATGACATAAAATGTTTTTGGCGCATAAACGTTTTATGTGAATTTAGAACCAAATTAGAGCTGTATAATGCAGTCGGATGTTCACATTTGGGAATAGTAGCATGTCTTCTGTCTAGACATGACTAGAGTAGCGAAATCTGCATCCAGAATCACACAGCTGTAGTAGAAACCTTCTCACAGTAGTGACACAATCCTGGGAAAAGACATAGCTACTTTAATGAACCTCAGACTTGTTCTGCATTCCCACAGCGATGTGTTCTTCTTCCAAATCAAATCCAAAGTGTTTTCCAGCTGTACCCCACAGAAATTGTTTATGGGTCGACTCTTCAAACAACCCATTTGTAACTCATTGTAAAGATGGTCCTTTCATTTGAGTGAATTTTCAGGAGTACTTCAATAAAGTTTATCTCGACAGCTTTACATCTTGCTTCCTGAAAAATGTTTTTAAGGCCTATGCAGGTGATATATCTATTCGGAATTATTTTGGAGTAAGTTCCACCAAAATTAGCAGGTGGCATCTTTCATTTAGTAAAAATCAACCAAATAGTCTTACAAAATGTTGTTCCTCTTGAATGTAATCATTCCAGTAGAAGAGATGGCAACAATTATAGATTTGGTAGACTGGGTCAGCAGGTGATTTTTGTAATATTTTGCTACCGAGGCACAGTGACTAAAATATGAGGGTCTTTTAACGCCATCAAAGTAATCATGTTGATAGAGTTCAATGTCATTTATTAATTCTGATTGGCTGAACCTCTTGATCGCATGTGCTATAATTTCATGACCTTTCCCCCTCAGTTCAGTTGGAATATGTCAGCCTGCTCTTTGAAATGTGGGAAAATTTTCCTCTTTTTATTCCAGTTAAATTTCATTTGTGCTTGGATGTGGATTTTCCTTTCATTGCAGCCCAAGTTACATGGTTGTGAAAAACATCAACCTGGTATCACTGTTCTTTGCCCTGTAAATTTTTTTGTCTGTTTTTTTTTTTTAATCCCACTTTACGCTTTTCATTTTGGAAAAATGAGCAGTTTTGCTTATCTGCTGATCAGCCTAAAACAGTTACCTGAATCGTTCCTGCTCAAAATTCCATTTATCAATCATCTATGCTACTAAAAATATAATACCATAGCACAAAGGTTAGCCTCTTCTTTCATATTTGCAATATGGCATGATGTGGAACAACATTAGCTTTCCAGATCATGGCATTTTGATATAAGCTACATTTCAGATAAAACTAACAAGAAAACCAACTTGGAGCCCAGCTGAAGAGATATGTTAGACCAACGTTTCTCAACCTTAGCAATTTGAGGTTGGATGGACTTTCACTCCCAGAATTCCCCATCCAGCGTAGCTGGCTGTAGAATTCTGGAAATTGAAGACTATCCATTTTCAAGCTGCCAAGGTCGAGAAATATCTTTTTCTTAGTAAGGGCCTTCTTCAAGACACCAATGCTAAAGTACAATGCATCATATTGAACCTTGGCAGAATAAAGTTGGATTGGCCAGCTGGATGACACATCTCTAAAGATGTCCATTAATTAGCCTCTTGCCCAAACCAACTAAATTCCAGTTTGGAAGGATTTTCAGCCAGTGAGTCTCCTTAATGTGCTTTGAGTTCCTTCTGTTTCCCCGCAGATCACTTGTCTCCTTCCATGCTTGCTTGGTATTGTCTGCTCCTATTGATTTGATATTTAATGGTTCTTGAGCTGGGAATGAAAAGCATTCCCCATTTAATTAATTTGTAGGAGTCAGCTGTATTTCTGGCCAACCCAAAGACTTTTGTGAAAGACCGCTGGGCTCTGGAAGACAATGCTTCCCTTTACTTTTTTCTATCCCTCTACCCCCATATCATCATCATTATTATTGTTTTGACTTCTTGCATGTATCCAAGCTGAGGTAGTAGGTTGTATGGTTTAGAATTACACCAAGGGAGATAACTATACAGCCTCCTAGCTTTTCTTGGGTCATGCACAAAGCAGCGAGTTTGATGGAAAGGCTGTAATCCTTTGGGACGCCAGTGGACAGGTAAGGATTCTCTTGCGAATCGCTAAAGGGAAAAAAAAAATTAAAGGAATTCTCTTTAATAAAGACTCGGGTTTTCTGCAAAACCACAAAGTTATAAAGCCAAGCATTGTGGCAATGTAATCACCAGTAATCACCAGTGACTGGGGTCCATGCAAGCAGGAGCTCTTTGGTGTTTTGTTTTGTTTTTTAAATATATTCTGGAGCTTAATAACATTGAACAGTTCCTTATTTTTCACAATAGGGAGCTTGGGAATATTATATCAAAGATCACACAAAATAGTCTTCTGAGCTTGATTTTCCCCTGCCCAATTAAGTCTGTGAAATTCTATAGTTCTAGTTCTAATAGCAAAGAGCTAGTCCATATGACTAAGTTAATTTTTAAAATAGGTACTCCTTGAGAGTTGGGAGGAGAACTCCCATCGCTAAGCGATATGGTTGTGAAGTCAGTTGCATCCAATTTAACGACCCCCTTTTTGCCTTGGTTGTTAAGTGAATCATTCTGGTCATTGTGGGAATCGCATAGAAGTTAGAAGTCCTGTCCTCAGCACTGTCTATGGAGATACCCAATCATCCAAGTCATGATTATCCCAAAAGGTTATTTTCCAAAGGCAGCTGGACTTGTTTTATTTTTTCTTTGAAAATGTTTCACTTCTCATCCAAGAAATATTGAAATATTTTCAAGGGAAATAAGAAAGTCCGGCTGCCTTTCGAAAAGCATCTTTGGTTTGTCTCCACACTGTTATAGTTCAGGAGTAATTGTGATTATGCTGGATGCGAAGTTTCACTTTGTTTCTCAGAGATTTGGAAGCTCTGCCAGATAACCTGAATTCTGGGAACTCAGCAGTAAAATTTCCACCCGTCCTTTTGGATTTTTGGAGGTCTGAAGTCCTTCATTTCTTCTCCCAAATGCCCAAATCTTGACCCTCTATTTTGTTAGCCGAAACGACTTACACTCATGTCTAAACATGTTCATTTTTGAATGTAGCCCTGTAAAAATCTGTCTCCTGTTGACTTCGAGGCTGCATTAATTTTGTTTTATTGGCAGCCATACAAGAAGTGGTTTGCCGATTTCAACTTCCCAAAATAGCCTGGGGTCTCTTCTCAACATATTGAGATGACTTCTGAGTTTAGACTAGGTCAACCAGGTGGAAGAAAATAGTCCAGAGTGGAAAACAAAGAATATGATGATGATGATGAAGATGAAGATGAAGACCAAAGGCAAAAATAATGTTCTGCCTTTACTTGCCCGTAGAATTGACAAATGAGATGAGTGATTTGGAGGGTTTAAGTAATGGGTAATTAGACACACTGATTTAAGGTGTTTAGGACATCTTTCTACATCAAATACCGTTTTGCAGAAGTTATTTTAAACTTCTACTCTTTCCTTCCCTTTTTGGTGAATATACCTAAACTTCATGTTCTTGAATTGATAAAGGAAGTCATAAATTGATAAGGGAAATCATACACCTTTAACCTGGTGCCTTCCCATTTGGGAATTTCATTTTTCCATTCTTTGTATTCCATTCATATGCGGCCTGCCTGGCCTGGAGGCACCTCTTAGGTGGCTTGTAGCCAAGTTAAGATAACCAGACAAAACACTGAGATATTAAAATAATCCATATTAATGTTAAAATGGACTTAATTAAAAAAGAGGGAAAGGAAAGGAGCAAGATGCATGCACACAAGTTGGATATGTTGGATTATTTCAATATCCATATTTTGGCCCTGTTGGAGATGATTGCATAGCAATAACAATAGCGTTTAGACTTATATACCGCTTCTCAGTGCTTTACAGTCCTTTCTAAGTGGTTTATAGAGTCAGCATATTTGCCCCCAACAATCTGGGTCTTCCTTTTAGTGATCCTGGAAGAAGGGCAGGCTGAGTCAACCTTGAGTGAGTCAGGATCGAATTGATGGCAGTTGGCAGAATTAGCCTGCAGTAATGCATTCTAACCGCTGCGCCACCACAACTTAGATAGCAATAGCATTTAGACTTATATACCGCTTCTCAGTGCTTTACAGCCCTCTCTAAGAAGTTTACAGAGTCAGCCTCTTGCCCCCAACAATCTGGGTCCTCATTTTACCCACCTCGGAAGGATGGAAGGCTGAGTCAACCTTGAGCTGGTCAAAATCAAACTCCTGGCTGTGGGTACAGTTAGCCTTCCATACTGCATTCTAACCACTGTGAAGGAAAGAGAGGGAGGGAGTTGGAGAGGGAGGGAAGGAAGGAATACTGCATTCTAATGACTGTGCAACCATAGCTCTTGATGTCTGGCATATGAGGAAGGCAGGAAGTTGAAAAAAAAGGCTACGTTAAAAGGTATTTATATATATTATATATATAACCGACATTTATGACTCAAGGGAATATTAGTACTTGTAGCAAAAGAGCATTCTTCATCAGAACTTGGTACAATTAATACATTAATATGTCCTTAAGTGCCCTTTGCTGACAGCTCCTCCATATGTCCTTTTGACATATGTTTTCCATATGTCTCGCTGGTAATTAGTATTCCATCATATGTCTTCCAGCATATTAATTAGACTTCCAGAAAA
>NW_020769350.1:6618355-6628721 GCF_900518735.1 Pseudonaja textilis
GATAGATAGATAGATAGATAGATAGATAGATAGATAGATAGATAGATGAGAGAGACAGAGAGATTTCAGCGTCAATTCCTCTTTCATTATCTCTCTTGAAGCAATCACATTTTATTTATTTGAAATATTGATGTGGTTGCCTTGTTAGGATATAACTCTGGATGGCTCACAGCAACAGTAAAAATAAGAATCAATACAGACCATAAAAACAAACCCCTGTTGCCTTAGCCATCCTCCTTGGACACATCCAACAAAACTGAGTTCCCATCCCATCCTGTCTCCGCATCCTGGGGATGAGCCAGCTCCTTGCAATCTTTTAGAAGTCTGAAAGGATAGGGATCTACTGGATCCCCAGGAGAGGCACAGGGCAGGAAAATGAATGCTCCCCCCATGTCCCTTCAGATGGAAGCACCTTAGAGGATTTGGGGCATGCCCACTCTATCTGACCCAGTTGGGTGGAACAAACACATGTCTTTAGCATGCCCCCAAATATGATATATTCTCATCTTCTTTCCAAGAAGCTCAGTGTGATATGCAAACTTGTAGAAAGGGATAGAAATTCATGGAATAGCTTTGCCATGAGATATAAAATACATGCAACCTGATCCTGAACCAGAGCATTGTTTCATGGCAAAATCCAAATTTTCCTGGATATGGCCTTAGAGACATGTGCATCATAGCCCAGGAATACTTTACGTTCATAGGAATGCGATTTAGTGAAAGTTGCTCACAAAACAGGGTATTTTAAAGAAAGTAGCTGGCTAGAAGAAACACATAAAGGGAAAACTGTGAACACATGTTGTCCTTAGACAAAAGTGTCTGGAGATAATGGGTGATGGAGGGATTTTCTGTTCTGAACATAATAAAAACTGATGCAGAATTGCAGTGATTTGGAACTGTGAGAAAATGAAATTGTCAGAATGGTTCATTTCTCTCCTATTCATTGGTTCATTCCTTTCCAGTGTGCAGCAGCAGCCCAAAAAGCCAATGCAATGCTAAGCTGCATTAACAGAGGGATCAAGGAGAGATTCAACCTGGAAATAAGGGGGAAATTTTCTGACAGTGAGAAGAATCAACCCATGGAACAGAAGTTGCCTTCAGAAGTTGTGGGAGCTTCATCACTGGCAGCTTTCAAGAAGAGATTGGACTGCCATTTGTCAGAAATGGTGTAGGTCTCCTGCTTGGGTGGGGGGTTGGACTAGATGACCTACAAGATCCCTTCCAACTCTGCTATTCTGTATTCAACTTTTGACCTAAGGAAGAGGTGTGTAGCCTAAGGTCATTTTTTGACCGTTAAAGTAGATTTCTCTAGTCGTGATTGCCACTCACCTGGAAACAAATTCTGAACTCTGACTAACAAAACGGTTGTTGTCATTTTTAGAGCACTGAACTCCTCTTTACCCTTTTGTAAATTACTCATCCGTGGCCCCAAAACTAAGCCATCATTTCCCAGCCATTCACCAACATCCCACATGGTCAAATGTGTGAAAACACAGGCCTGAAATAGAATGCAATGTAAAAATGAGGTATTATTTTAACACCTAACATCCTGTGGGATATATCATTTAGGCAATTTATAAATATCAGCATGAAATACATCAGGTTTATGAATCTGAGCGTAATTACGGTAGGTGTTTCCTAGGTGAACATTTCCAAAACAGCAATTTAGCTGGAAGATTGTGTGGACAACATGTCTAAGATTCTCTCCCTAACTCTAAGCCATACCAGGCTTTTAAATGCTCTATTGTTTGGGATTGATCAAGTCCAATGTCTATCTTATAGGGGAGAGAAGTGGCATAAAAAATAATACATAAATAATAATAAATTAATAAAGGCGGTGGTTGCATTCTTTCCACAAAGATGGCAACTGCCTTCACCTTAATGGACCAATTGTCATTCCTAAAACAAATCTTTTGTTGGCACGTCCAGCGGCTGAGATATCGACAGCAATCTTGGAGGATCAAGATCGCCTGTTCCGCTCCCCCAGAATGTTAATCTTAAACATAATTATTTCTCTCCTTGGAAGAGAAGAGAATTTTGATTATGGTCACGAACCAAAAGGTGTTTCCCTCATTTGAAAGAGAAAAACCAAATATGTGGAACAAATTAATTGGTCACCTCAAAAATACAATTTATTCTTTCTGTACACCCTACTCCACTGCCTCCCAAAAAATTACATTCAGCATTGCTAGTGAGAATTGCTGTCTCATTTTCCTTTCCATCCACCAGTTAAGCATATTAATGCTGACAGTTTTACAAATTGTATATAAATGTGCTTTTCTATCTATTGTAGAAATCAGATTATTTTTCTCAGGGCAGAAAATTCGTAGCAAATGTTATTGTGAGCCTTCCTTCACTTTCTCCTCTCCTCTCCTGTCCTGTCCTCTCTTCTCTTCTCTCCCCTCCTTCCCTCCTCTCTGCTCCCTCCCTTCTCCTTCCTTCCTTCCTTCCTTCCTTCCATCCATCCATCCATTCTCTCTTCCTTCCTCTCTCTTCCTTTCTGACTTCTACTTCTGTTTCCTCCTTATACATCAAAGCTGTAAACTTAAAAGAATTGGTTTCCTAGCATAGCGAAAAGCCTATAAGTCCAGAATGGACCTTATTTTTGTCACAGGTATAAAAAGCACTTAAGAGTGGATTTATTTTTGTCAATGATATAAAAATCCATTTGGAGAGTTTCCATTGCAGCCTTGGCACTTTCCTTGTAAAGGCAGGGATGCCCCTAAACGGAAAATGCTGAGCGTATACTTGCTCAATGGTGAGTTGAAGTTGTTATTCTGATGGCTGCAATAGCCGGAAGAATAATATCAATTTGGACTTAGTATGAAGTTGGAAGATCTCAATTGTTTACTAGATCATCATCTGAAAATTAAGGAAGGTCTGAAAAGAGGGGTGGAAAAACCATGCTTGATGGTGAGCCAAAGGAATTGTTTTACGGGTAGTCCTCAATGTATATCCACCATTGAAGCTAACTGTCAGGCACTGCCCTGTATGAAGCCAACTCTGCCATATGTAATTTACAGTCCCTTGTGACCCTGTTCCCCCCCCCAGGTGTGTCATAAATCAGATTCTCCAATTGAGCCAGTTCATGGGCTTGGTGTCATCAATCACGTTCTCCAATTACAGGCTGGGTGTCCTCATTCACGTTCTCCAATTAAATATATTCGCGGGCAAAAGCTCTGGTATTCTAGTTACAATCTTTTAATGATAAGAGTTGGGATGTACTTCCGCTTTCAAACTGCTGCACTGCTCTTCCAAATTTCCTTCCTCCGTCCCCCTTTTTAATGGCAGCTACTAAAACAGGCATAGGAATGTTGGATGAGTCAACACCAACGTTTCTGCTGTAAGGGAATCCCTGCAGTTGTTAAGTCGGTAACATGGTTTTTATCGGGCTTCCTCGTTGACTTGGCTGGTGTCAGAAGTTCACCAAAAAGGATCACATGACTCCAGAACGGTGCAACCATCCTAAATAAGAGTCAGTTGCTAAGCGCCTGAATTTTGATCAACGGTTGCAAGGGTGAAAAATGGTCCCAAGTCAGCTCTTTTGGTGTCGTCGTAACTTTGAATGGTCATTAAAGAACTGCTGTAATTCAAGGATTACTTATGTTTTCTTTACCACATTTATAATCCCTCAGGGAAGGATTATCCCATTTATGGTAGGCCTTCCAAACATTCCTTATCCCTGAGCTGCACAGTGAATCAGTCGCTCAGCTTTAACCACATGGTATCTTAGAACAGGAGTCGCCAACCTTTTGGACCTCAGGGACCACCAAACTCATAGTTTTAAATCCTGTGGACCACTGATATGAATTTTGACTGATGGTAGCTTGCTGACATTGGTGGGAATGTCGGTCCCCTATTCCAGAGCTTCAGTAGTCACAGGACTGGCCCTTTGGTCATCCCAGAGCAGCTACTCCTCCACCCGAGTGCACCGACCTGCCATGGACTGGAGGAGCTGTTCCAGGGTGACCAAAGGGCCAATTTTGTGACTACTGCAGCTCTGGAATATGGGACCGACTTTCCCACCAACGTCAGCAAGCCACCCTGGGATGGATTTCCCACCTCCGCTGTTAGTCTTACCTTCCAGTTCCAGCTCGCGTGGCTCTACTCAAGGGAAGGTTTGCGCTCGGCCGAAGGATGGGAGCCAGTGGGTGGGCAGGCCATGTGGGCAGCGCAGCCTTGTGTTCCCGCACAGCCTGGATTAATTGCTTTGGGGGAGTGCTTTGGGGGGGGACATTTCTCTGTGGACCACCAAAATTTTCTTGTGGACCAGCAGTGGTCCCCGGCCCACCAGTTGGCAACCACCGTCTTAGAAAGCACCACGCCGGTTACTGAGTCAAAACCTCAACTCAGTCATTACTTAACAAGAATAGGAGACAAACAAGTGGCCAAATCTGTTATCTTCCAATACTGTTCTGGATGTTGGAATACACTTATTCCCGAGTGTTGCAATACATGTGTCTAGAAAAAACATATCTGTGAAAATGTTTATGCTGGTGAAAATGTTGAGAGCTTGATTCATTTTGTGACAGGTACCGAGGCCAGCTGGTGGCCAGGGAGATTATTGATAGAAAAGAATATTTGTAGCTCAGGGTTGAACTGTAAGTCCTTGGTGTACTTTGAGCTTGGCTGTTTTCTTGCAGACATTTCATGACCCAATTAGGTAACATCATCAGTGTTAGAAGCAGAGGTGGTATTCATCAGGTTCTGACTAGTTCTGGAGAACCGGCAGTGGAAATTTTGAATAGTTCAGAGAACTGGCAAATCCTGCCTCTGACTGGCCATCTATTCTCCCATCTATTCTCCACCTCCCATTGAGTCCCAGCTGATTGTCTGGGTCTTCTTTTGCACAGGAGAACGGAGCTGGAAAGCAGGTTCGTGGGGTTGAGAGGAAATGGAGATTTCCGGTAGTAAATTTTTTTGAATCCTACCACTGGTTAGAAGGGAGCATGGTTTGCTCTCTTTATATACTTGCAGATCACTAGCGTATAAAACGAGAGCAAACCTCACACCCTTCTAGCACTGATGATGCTACCTAGTTAGGTAATGAGATGTTTTCCAAAAAAACAACAACCAATTTGGGAGATTATTTAAGGACATTTATTGGATTAGGGATTGGGAAGAATGCAAGAATCCCCCTCCTGCAGTCTGAAGATACTTGACTCAGTAGTGCAGCTGGCAGTGAGTCCAAAAAATAAAATAAAATTGAAACCCCTTGGAGAAAACCTGGGATGAAATTAAAGAGTTATTCCTGCCTCTCTTCCTTATTCAATGTCCCCTGGACAGAAGGCAACTGTTCATTTCAGAGCATGACTCATTCGGCTCTGAAGCCTTGATGAATTTTCCAAGTTCATCTTAGCCTCAGGTAAAGAACACAAAAGCTCAGAGGGTTTCATTATCACTATCATAATGTTTGGGCTGAAAGTCACCTGAGAGCAATTTATAATTCACTGCAGTTCTTGGGTATCAAGGTTGACAATCGATATCTTACTCAAACAAGACTGAACTGACCCAAATTTTTACGAACTGTTTTGGGGTGGTGTGGCTTCTTTTGAGAAATGGCATGGGCAAACTTTCCCGTGCTTCATAAGAATATTTTGTCTAAAAGCTTTGTTGGTAGGTATGTTTTGTGATTTCATAGTGGTGCGTATCATCCTTCGTTTTAGCCAACTGGGGTTGTTGCTACGAGTTGCTTTTCTGAATTGTTGCTCAAGTGCTGTTTCTCAGTCTGTGTTGGGAAGGGTGTGTGCGGGGTGAGAGGTGTTTGACCAGCTGTTGGCTGGCTGTAGGTTCTCAAACGAAGCGGTAAGGCTGGATGGGAGGTGGAGAGAAACATGAATTCAGAGACCGGTTGTAAAGGCGAATGCTTTTAGAAATACCGTTAAGGAAGACCCACAAATGAATAAGGATTCCTATTGAAATGCATTCGGCGTGTATTTATTTGGCCAAGCAGTGCTGGTTTTGGCATAGTCCTGGAGCCAAAACATCATGAGGAATCCAACTTTTTTGGAAGTCGCTGCTTCTTTTCGGAAAATGTGACTCAAACGCAGGTCTGCCTTCCAGACTGGCTTGAACAGTGACCTCTGTCTTCTTGGGACCAAGAATGCTTTCAAAAGCCACCACAAGACGGTTTCTCCTTGGGTTTTTGAGCTTAGTCTGTCTTTGAAGTGGGGCTGTTGCATTGGGATTCCTTCCCTCTGTTTCATTCCTCAGCTATGCGCAGAATGCTCTACAGGTGCCGTTGGCTCCAGCGTTTCCCCTCTCTTCTGTCTACTGGTTTTATCTCACTTTAAAGGCATGACCCCAGGAGGCCAAATGAGCCAGGTTCACCGCTACAAGGACAAAGACTTTATTCATGCTCGGTGGGCATGAATGTCATGGAGTTGCAAGGGAAAAGAGCAATGGAGAGTGCAACAAAGATGAGCAGCTAGCATGTTCTACCTCTCGCTGATCTCTGGAGTCCATCCTGTCTGTCTGTGTCACTTGGGGTGCATGTCTGCATTGATGTGACGGTAGTGTTCAGTGGTCATAGATGTAAATGAAGATTGCTTTTAGGCTACGTTGTCCTAAGCAGGGGAAGAGAGGGGAAATAAGTATGCGCTGAAGGGAGCAGAGATGGTGTTGAACTGTGTAGTTATCCATCTGAAATTTGTTCATTCATTCATTTGTTCATTCGTTCATTCATCCATTCATTCATACATTCATTCATTCTCTCAGGTGTAGCTCCATTCAAAATCCAAGAAAGAAAATCTTAAGACTCCATTATTATAGAGAAAAGGGCTTTTACTGATAGCATCAGAAGAAATACAAGATCTGAGGCAATAGGTGCGAAAATCACCTATAGAAAGTTATCCCATGTCCCCACTCCCAACAGTTCAAACTGACCATCCAACCTGAGGTCAATATAATGTCATATAGGTGCATCGTCAGGTGGTTTTTCACACATCTGGTATGCCAAGACAGTTGACCTTGGCCTAGAGAGATGAGAGGCTACATCTGTACAGTAAGCAAGTAAGCATATTCAAGAAACACACGCCAACTTTTACATTTCACTAACTTAAACCTCCAGCACTCTTCCCCCCACAAAGCCTAATTATTCTCCCCCCCACCCATTTCTATGGCAGCCAGAAGGACAAGCAGAAGAAAGGTTCTTGGAGGCTGACACATTCATTCATTCATTCATTCATTCATGCAAATTTATATGGCCTCCCAACTCTCAATGACTCTAGGCAGCTTACAAAGATAAAAACCCAATATAAAACAATGAAAAAAAACAATAGCCCCCCATCCCCGATGTCAACAATCAAATGAGCCACTTGATGGGCTACATCCTACTCAGGGGTCCCTAGGCCCATTGACAAAAATAGGCCTTCGGGGCCTTGTGAAAGAGTGTCAAAGTGAGAGCCAATTTATCTCCACAGGGATGATGTTCCACAGGAAGGGAGCCACCATGGAGAAGATCCTGCTTCCTGATCTCACCAGATGGGTTTCCCATAATTTCCCCTTGCCTCCCCACTCTGGTGGGTTGGGTAGATGTGACCAGGAAAAGATGGTCCTTCAAATAACCTAGTCCCAAGCCACGTGGGGCTTTGAAAAGGAAAACTTAAATTGGACCTAGAAGCCAATCATTCACACAAGCATACATACATATCCTCATCTGATGGGGGAAAACTTGCTTTAAATTGTCCTTGGATGTCTTTCCCACATTTAAATCCCACTGTTGGGATAGGATAAGTGCCCAGTTCAACTTTATCTCTAAGAAATGCAGATTGGCTTTTCTCCCCACAAAAATCCCACCAGAAGCTGTTGACGTCTTCCACACCAGCTTCATGAAGCATCTTGAAGCCACTTTAAGACCACTTGGAGAAATACAGTTGGGTCCAAAATGATAAAACACAAAAGAACGTTGAGAGGCGTTCAATATTTTAATGCCATAATTTCACACACACCCCTGCTTTAAAAAAAAAAAAAAAGCTGTCACTAAGATTTATGTCTACCTACTCATGAATTTGTACTGATCCGGTTTGAGCTAAAGTTATTTTACGTAACTTTGTTGGCTCGGATGGCATAGCCTTGGAACTGTTTTATAAATAAATTGTCTCTGTAGGCAGACACTCAAACATAAACAGATAAAAAGTCTTTGCTTATGACAAAGCTGGCTAAATTAAATATTACTGTCACCCTTACAGTGTGTTCAGGAATAACAGCTGTGGTGCTGAAGTTCACACTTTTTTTTTAAACTATCAATGATTTGTGCAGGCAGTCAATGTGTTGGCACCCCAGAACTTCTTAAGAAAACAATTCCCTACCACTGAAAATAAGGACAGAAGGGGAGAGTTTTGGACTTGAAATTTTCCATCTCTAGAAATTTTTGCTTTCCAAAGATCTGGAAAAGATTAAAAATGGGTTCCTATTTTAGAGCACACATTTCTGCTACCAACAGATGGGTTATTTTCAAACTCGAGAAGCATTTCCTTAAGTGTCTTTTGTAAAATAACAATCCCAGCCTCCAAACTGCCCTCCTTTTCCAACTTTCTAAGAGTATTTTCTGTTCTCTTCCAGGCTGCTTCCTATACCCAGTAATTTTAGAGAAACTCTATAGTTGTTCTTTAGATCTTTTAGCCTTCTTAAACAACTGCTTATTCTTCTTGCTAGATAAAATGTCTGGAGCTTCATCTTCACAAAGCATATATTGTTATCCAATCCTCTTTAAACCAACGGTGGAGCTGCAGGACAACATAAAAAAGGCCAACTATTTTCATAAATGCCTTCAATACCTTTCATAAAAACAGAAAGTGTAGGAAGGGGCTGGTGTCTTTAAATCTTCCCTACATGCTGAAGTTTGATGTGGAACTTGGTTATTCAGAGCAGGGGTCTCCAACCTTGGCAATTTATGACTTGTGGACTTCAACTCCCAGAATTCTTCAGCCAACCAACTCCTGGGAGTTGAAGTCCACAAGTCATGAAGTTGCCAGGGTTGGTGATCCCTCATTTAGTGGGTATGTCTCTGCTTTCCTCCGGCCCATTTCAAGACTCTTGTTCAATGTCCAAATAAAGATTTCCAGGCAGTTGAACTTCCATTGCATGTCTTCACTCCAAGTACATGTTTCACTTTTACGTACTCAGATTGAACATCCGTTGAAGGGCCTTCTCATCCAAACGAAAATCGAAACTCAAGACTGCTTTACTTCTCCAGCTCATCAGAGAAACCTAACTCTTGACTATATCTTGTTTTGTTCTCTTATTAATAGGAAACTTTGAAATCAGAGGTTGGTGGCTTCTTCCTTCCAAACGAGCAAGAAGATTTTTCTCAGTCCTGCTGAGATTTCCCTGCAGCATGCAAACATTTTTGTGAATTGTGATCTCACAACCCCTTCCCAGTTTGGGGCTTTTGCTTTTTCTCCATTGCTTGAGGGTATGTCCACATTGTGTGTCTTTCTTGTGTACCAGAGAAAGGACCCACCGCCAGCTTGTACAATTGTCTGTGCTAGTTGAGGTCACGTTAAGAGCGGAAGGGTTGAGTTCAACTCCAAAACTCCTTGAGTTCCAATCTTGGGTGTTTCTCGATGAGCTGTAATCTTTCTATCAGTCTCGGGAGCTGCAGTCATATGAGTCTTCTGAAGCAAGAAATTAGATGCGGCATCTTAGTTAATAGGTTAGGTGTCATCTAGTCCAGTGGTGGGATTCAAAATTGCTTACTGCCAGTTCTGTGGGCATGGCTTGGTGGGCGTAGTTTGGTGGGTGTGGCAGGGGAAGGATACTGTCAAATCCCCATTCCCTCCCCACTCCAGGGGGAAGGTTGTTGCAAAATCCCATTCCCTCACCACCCCACCAGCCTGCTTTCCAGCTCCATTCTCCTGTGGAGGGCAACAAAAGCAGACCCAGCTGATTAGCTGAGACTCGGAAGGCAGAGAATTCTACCTCCTTCTATTCTCTGCCTCCCGTTGAGTCCCAGCTCATTGGCTGGGTCTTCTTTGGTTGCCCTGCACAGAAGAACAGACCTGGAAAGCAGGTTAGTAGGGTGGGAAGGGAATGGAGATTTTGCAGTATCCTTCTCCTGCCACGCCCACCAAGCCACGCCACGCCCACCATGCCATGCCCACAAAACCAATAGTAACATTTTTTGAATCCCACCACTGATCTGTACCAATCGTTTTTGCTATCTTCCTCCTGGGTTGCAAAAGGACCTTCCTAGGGTAGAATTCACGAAAGGGAGGATAGAACATTAGGCTAAAATCTCCCTTGATTCTTTGAGCCAGTCTTGTGCTTCTTTGAATCTGCCTAATATAACAAGTGGTAAAATGGGGCCCCTTTTGTAAACTGTGAATTTTTTTCTGATCCTCCTTCATTTCTTAAAATAGGTTGG
>NW_020769350.1:6628731-6643305 GCF_900518735.1 Pseudonaja textilis
TCATTCCAGCGTTTCATCCTCATCTCTTGTCCTTCTTTTGTACTTGTGCATCCCTGCTTTGATTTCTCTGCTCCCAAAGGAAAACGGAAAGAAAGAAAGAAAGAAAGAAAGAAAGAAAGAAAGAAAGAAAGGAAGGAAGGAAGGAAGGGTGCAGGAAGAGGAAGAGACTCAAATAATGATTCTTTCATACTGCTCTCACTGCAGTTAGGTAACGAACAGTTGGAATGATAGCCGGTGGAGACACGAAGAGTCAAACGTTCATTGATCTCAGCCAGATAACAAAGGAAGCCTCAGCGTGATCAGGTCGCACTGATGAAGAAGCTTCTGGCTGAGAAGTAATTCAACAGCGGTTGCACCCAACGGGATAGTGTGAAGGGTTTGCAGTCTTCACTTTCTAGGTTCAGGGGTGTCAGACTCGCCTTGTCACGTCATTGTCATGTGATGTAGTCTGACTTTCTCCCCCCTTCACTGAGGGTGGGCGTGGCCAGCGCATGATGCATTTGGCCCATGGGTCACGAGTTTGATACCCCTGTTCTAGTTTCATCGGAAGAAACCTCTCCCTTATCTGCCCTATTGTGGATCTGTAGATTGGTTGACCTCTTCAATCTGTGCAGAGAGGGATTTGCTGCAATACAAGAAAGCTATTTGTCTATGGAGAGTCTCGCTCATCTAGTTTAATGGGAAGAAGGATGAGGTGAGACGTGATAGCAGTCTTCCAATATCTCAAGGGCTGCCCCAAAGAAGAGGGAGTCAAGCTATTCTCCAAAGCACCAGAAGGCAGGGCAAGAAACAATGGATAAGATGGAACCTATTCAAAGAGTGAAGCAACTTAGAACTAAGAAGGAATTTCGTGATGGTGAGAACAATTAAACAGTGGAACAACTTGCCTCCAGCAATCGTGGATGCTTTAAGACTGGAAGTTTTTAAGAAGAGATTGGACAACCATTTGTCTGAAGTTGGATAGGGTTTCCTGCCTGAGCGGGGGGGTTGGACTAGAAGACCTCTAAGGTCCCTTCCAACTCTGTTATTCTCTTGCTCAGGTCATGGTTGTCCCAAAGCTGCTTTTTCTAGAAGGCAACTTGGCTTTCTTGTTTTTTGTATCGCGAAGGCATTTCACTTCTCATCCAAGAGGTTTCTTCAGTTCTCTTCTTCAGGACTGAAGAAGTTCCTTGAATGAAAAGTGAACCATCTTGATTTTGCATGCAAAAAAGATCTGAGGGACAATATTAATGTGCTCTTTTTTTCAAAAAAAAATATGGTGCTTATTTTAATAGGAGCTTGGTCCTAAATGTGG
Source organism: Pseudonaja textilis (assembly GCF_900518735.1). The sequence continues at coordinate 6,630,026 of NW_020769350.1, forward strand.
GGGGGCGGCTTTGAGCCCATGATTTTATGACTTACTCCGTTTCCTTTCCAAATTGCTTGCAAACTGCCCCAAGAATGCCTTTATGAGCTGGAAGGAAGATTAGACCTTTAAAATAAATCAATATTATATTTCCTGCTCTCTGAATCACTTCCTAGATTCAGACCGATCCTTGGCAAGGAGGCTGAACAAATAATCATAGCCAATTTAGCAAAACAGTAAAACAACTGTCACATCTGAAAAATTCACCCAGGAAGGTCTACTCCCGTATGACTTGGAATGGGTTATGCAGTCACATTGATAGCATAAGCTTCATTAAACCGCAGTCTCGGCTGGGATTAATATGCCATTTTGCCATCACTTTTTTCTCCTTGCCACTGGTAGTAATATTACTAATGCACCAAGGAGGCATCAGCCTTACCAAAAGTATTAGAAAGGAAGCTTGACTCAGCAATGGTATTCATCCCAAGATATAATATGGTTAGATGGTTATTCCCTTGTTTAACTTCCCTCGTTTAAATATGATGGATTTTTTTTTTTAATGGCACACATGTTTTCTGAGTAATCTTTTTTTCCAAAGAGAAAGGGCCCATGGTAGTTTAGGGTAGCTATGGTAGAGAAGACATCATGATTTAAAAATAATAATAATAAACTGGAAATATTGTTATCCCCCATAGCAGATTTTGTTGCAGCCAAGGAGGAAGAAATAATTTACACCATGGCTGTTCCTTGTTCACAACTGAAAATGTATGTGTAAAATCAGGGCGCATTCAAGAAATATGCATTAAATAAATAAATGCAAACTGAAGAAAGTTTGCAATAAGACTATAATGATGCTAAGTTAGGGGAAGTGATGTTTAGAATTACAAAAGGGGGGCGGGAAATCTGTAGGAAACCAATAATAGCCTTAGGGGCTGTTTTTAAAACTAATGATTCATTGAGGATCTAGTGCTACTTAATAGTATATGAATGCTGGCAACTGTCAAAATTTCCAGGGATCTATTGCTCTCCAAACTTGAGTTGGTTTTTCTCCAGTTATAAAGACTTGAAGTTTGGGTGATTTGAGAATTAGGTCAGCGTGACCGTACTCTCATAGCTCTGCAGCGAGGGAAAGCATTTGAAAATCACTTTTTTAAAAGTTTAAGATATGGGGGTGTGATTGTGGCTAGGTTAATAAATGTATATTCCTAGTTGTTGTTTTTTTAAAAAGATGCTTGCTCCTGGGGAGGAAAACTATGGCAAATTTAGACAGCGCACTAAAAAGCAGAGACATCACTCTGCCAACAAAAGTGTGTACAGTCAAGGCTATGGTTTTCCCAGTTACAACTGTGAGGAAGGCTGAGTGCCAAACAATGGAGGCCTTTGCACTCTGGTGCTGGAGGAGACTCCTGCAAGTCCCTTGGACGGCAAGGCGATCCAACAGGTCAGTCCTAGAGGAGATCCACCCTCTGACTGATCTTTAGAGGGCCAGATCCTGAAGGTGAAACTCCAAGACTTTGGCCACCTCATGAGAAAGAAGGAAGGGTTTACTGGAGAAGAGCCCAATGCTGGGAACGATGGAGGGCAAAAGAAGAAGAAAGGGATGGCAGAGAAGGAGAGGGCTGGATGGAGTCATTGAAGCAGTAGGCGTGAGCTTAAATGGAGTCCAGAAGATGGTAGAGGACAGGAAGGCCTGGAGAAACGTTCATGGGGTTGCGGTGGGTTGGACATAACTTCATAACTAACAACAACCATTTCTAGTTTGGAAAAGTGACTGTGTTTCAAGGAATAATTCATTAATTGCCTACACACAGACGTTTGGCTATAATGGGCACAGTGGACCACAATCTGTTGGGTTTACAAGCAGACCTACATCTCTATGTTGCTTTTTCCTCTTCAGTTTACAATTTCTGGACTGGAAATTGCATTGGAGACCAAGAGTGGGGTCAAAAAAGGAAGGGTAGGAGATATTAATAGAAGAGAACATACGTTGAGAAGAGAATATTTATTGAACCACGAAGTCCTTGGTGCTCTCTGAGGTTGGTTATGTTCTCACAGACGTTTCATGATCCAGTGATGGAAGATCATCAGTGCTTGAAGGGAGTGGGATTTGTGGAGAGGAGAAGGATGACTGTGGGGTTCACGGTGCTCTCTGAGCTTGGTCATTTTCTTGCAGATGTTTCATTACCCAACTAGGGAACAACATCAGTGCTTGAAGGGAGTGGGATTTGTTGAAAGGAGGAGGAGAAGGAAAAGATGAAAGAGAAGAAGGTTAAGAAGAAAAATGGATGAGAAAGAAAATGGTGGTGGTGGAGGAGGAGGAGGAAAAGGACTGTGGGTTCTGAGCTTGGTGGCTTTCTTGCAGACGTTTCATTACTCAACTAGGTAACATCATCAGTGCTAGAAGAGTTGAGGAGGAGGAGGAGACCTGTAGAGTCCTTGGTGCTTTCTGAATTTGGATATTTTCTTGCAGACATTTCATCACCAAACTAGGGAACATCATCAGACGATGTTCCTTAATTTAGTGATGAAATGTGTGCAGGTAATAAATGCTCAGAGAGCACCAAGGATCTCCCTTGGGGAAGCTGTCCAGGCAGGCGCATATTCTTGCTCAGGCAGAAGTGACTTGTTAGGGTTCAATCTCTTCTAACCCTTTGGGACTCTACAGACATCGCATCAGCCAGACTGTTTTTCCATAACTGCTTCTTTGAATAATGTGCAAATTTCTGCCTGTGTCACCAGCGTCTAGCCGGCCTGCTTTCTGTTGGCCTTTTGAACAACTCCCTTCTGCTATTTTAAGTCTCAGTCTCTTCAGTTTGCATTATGTCTGCAGCATCGTTGCATGTTAGCTTAGTTGCTAACGCTTTCAGTGGATTGATTTTTTTCCCCCGCCATCTAGCACTGAAGGAGTTATTTTTCTTGAAGGCCAAGGTCTTCTCACCCTTTCTCCATCCCCTTCCATTGAAAGGCGTTGATTCTATTTCATTCAGCTTTTTCTGACAGTCCAGCTTTCTGCTACCACTGGTGGGGGGAGGGCGGGAAATGTGTCCTTGAGAGGACATAGCTTCGTTGTCAGTGTTGTGTCTTGCATTCTGAGTTGATAGGGACTGCTCAGCCTATTGGCAAAGAAATAGCATGTCTAAGAACCTACCAAGCTACTCATTCTCGAGGTTAGACAGTCCAGGTGTGCGATAGACTGCATTGTTGGTCCTTGTTTTTGTCCAATCTTGGCATCGTTGATGCTGTATAGTACAGGTGCAAAGTGGCTATCTTATAACACATAGCCCATGGAGGCTTTGGGTTTTTTTCCTTAAACAGAACAAAATAGAACAGAACAGAACAGAATGAAAATAGGAAAGTAAAATGGGATGGGATGGGATGGGATGGGATGGGGTGGGATAGGATAGGATAGGATAAGATAGGGTAGGGTAGAGTAGAATAGAATAGAATAGAATAGAATAGAATAGAATAGAATAGAATAGAATAGAATAGAATAGAATAAACAGAGTTGGAAGGGACCTTGGTGGTCTTCTAGTCCAACCCCCTACTCAGGCAGGAAACCCTAGACTCATGATGGCGAACCTATGACATGTGTGCTACAGGTGGTACGCAGAGTCATTTGTGCCGGCATGCCAGCCACAGGGAAACTTATCTCACTGCGCATGCGTGCGCCTCACAGCTGACTTTTTGCTGGCTTGAAGCCTTTTTTGGCCTCCCAGAAAAAGCCTTTGCAGGCTGAATAATAGGCCTATTTCATCACTTCCTGTAATAGTAATGTAATAGCAGAAGGGATTAAACAGGCCTATTATTCATCCTGCAAAGCCTGCAGAGGCTTTTTTCAAGCCTCTGGGAGGCCGAAAAAGGCTTTGAGCATGCGCAGGGGGTATGGGGGATCATGCATTGACTTCTGGGTGCTGGCATGCAAGTGCGTGAGTGCCAGCGTGCACACAATTTTTGGCACAGGAGCTCAAAAAGGTTAGCCACCACTGCCCTAGACCATTTGGGACAAATGGTTCAGACCAATGAATATGAGTCAGTTGTCAAATGTCTGGATTTTGATCATCTGACCATAACTGCAGCAGTTGTAAGTGTGAAAAATGATCGCAAGTCCCTTTTTATAGTATCCTCGTAACTTCAAACAGTCACTAAATGAGCTGTTGTAAGTTGAGGACTGCCTGTATATATACTTGAAGTAGAAAGGTTTAGAAGTGCCTTTCTGTACCACTAAGGGGTAAATAAATGGAACCATAATAACCATTAACTATTTTCTTCCGCCATGTGATGGCAAAACTCTGCTGGCTGAGTTGGCTCCCTGGTTTTGCTTAATGGTAGAATTGAATGCCTGTATGTACATTGAATAATTACTTAACCCAGTTAAGAATAGTAACTTTCTTAGGCTATCTCCTGTGATCTCCTGGCTAGCCCATTGAAGTTCTTATTTATTTTATTTATTTCATTTGTACTCTGCCTGACTTTCTCACGGCCCTGGGCCAGTGGTGGTATTCTACTGGTTCAGCCCGGTTCTACTGAGCTGGTAGTGCCAATGAGCAGCAGAGACCAGACTGGTTCTCTCCACCACTATGTTGTTGGGCCCATCTGCCCTCTCGGGCTCCCAAACTCACGTTTATTCCCTGCTTTTGAAGTGCAACTGCTTTGTGTGGCACAGCACAGATTGCCACATGGCAGCTGCTGAAGCCATCGGGAGAGTGCAGGCTTGCAGGAGGTGAGTTGGAATGCCTCTGTGCCCATGCAAAGCGCACATTTGGTGCGTGTGCACACACAAAGTCTGTGCACGCGTGCAAAGCACGCCCACCAAGCCATGCCCACCGAACTGGTGGTAGACAATTTTGAAACACACCATTGCCCTGGGCAGTCCCCAAATAAAAGCAAACAGAACAATAACAATAAACTAACTCAATGGTAACCTTAACCTTCCCATAAAGTGTAAAACAATAGAGTCTTTTATATGGAGAAAAGATAATGTAGTTATTTTATGCTTGGCTTTGTTCCTTGTTCTCATGTATATTCCTGGGAAGCCCCTGCTATTCCAGCTTTGCTGCACCTTTAAAAATAACCATCCTGCAGAACAGAGAATACCTACCAGGTCTTGCCGGCATCAATTGACAGAGAAGCAACCAGAGGATAGAACGAAACAACCATGTTGTGATAGAGTAGGAAGTTTTCACTGTGTTTCGTGGGTGAAATCAGTCTCAGATAGTTGGATAGTCAAACCTTTTTTGTGTGTGAAAACTCAAAAGCATTTTTCGGGTGCCTGTTGACCCACCCAAAGCCAACTGCCAGCAGCAGTAATCTATCTTCTTCTATAAGGAGATGCTCAGTTAGTTAGTTATATAGTTTACTTTATTGTCATTGCACCTCGTACAAGGAAATCAAACATCATCTTCAATGCACATTATGACCATGAAAATAATCACAAACACACATCCTTCACCCGTCACACATTGAACCGGAAACCCCTGACACCACACCAACACTGCAGTATACAGCAGAATTCAAAAGAGCTACTGCCCTGGGATAGAAGCTGTTTTTCAGCCTATTTTCCTTGTTTTTATTATCCTGTACCATCTGCCAGATGATAATAGTTTTAAAAAAAGGGGTGCCCAGGATGAGATCTTTGAGAATGTTTTGAGCTTTCTTAAGGCAGCGGGAGCTATAAAGCTCTTCCAAAGAGGGGAGAGGGCAACCCATGATCCTCTGGGCAATGATGTTAACCCTCTGGAGTGCTTTCCTATCTGCCACTGTGCAATTGGCAAACCAGACACGGGTGCAGTAAGTTAAGATACTCTCTATGGTGCAGTGATAGAAGATCACCAGCAGTTTTTCATTCAGTTGTTGTTTTGCTCAGTTGAATACCGGAGGTGATATTCAGCTGGTTCGGACCAGTTCTGGTGTACCGGTAGTGAAAATTTCAGACAGTTTGGAGAACCGGCAAATATCACCTCTGGCTGGCCCCTGTTTTTTCCTGTCCTGTATTCCATTGATTTTTAGCTCAGCTGATTTGCGTGGATTGTGCAGAACCGGTAGTGCATAATTTGGAAATCTCCATCACTGGAGACGCTTACAAGGTAAGTGCATTTAATTTCTAGTTGCTTTCCAGCCTTTCTTGGGTGTATCTTGGGCTACAAAAAAAAAAAAACCCCAAAGTTTCTTGGTTCCCCTCAACCCTTACAAGAAAGAACAACCGTGTTTCTAAAACACGGCCAGCACAAAAAAAATGGAATAATTAGAGATGTTCATTGCCAGCCGCCAGCCACTTGTAATGGGCCCTTGGGTACTAAATAATTACCCACTTGGTGTGGGTATCAAGTTCACTAATTAGCCACAGAAATTGGGATCAGGTGTTAACTGCTTGGGATGTATCCTCCAAAGAGCTAGCAAAGCTGAATAGAGATGTGGTTTTAAGCCAAACTTAGGGAAATACATCCAATATGTATCAGTGTTTTATCTCTCTAGAGCAAGGTTCCCTCAACCTTGGCCACCTGAAGATGTAGGGACTTCAACTCTCAGAATTTCTCAACCACATCTTCATTCCGGGAGTTGAAGTCCATAAGTCTTAAAAGTTGCCAAGGTTGGACATCCCTGATATAAAAGCTCATTTAACTCGAGTTCGGCAAGTTTGTGGAGTTTTCTTGTCAGTGATACAGAAGCGTTCAGCCCTTCCTTTGTTCCTGTATCTTTTCAACTCTGGGTTTCCTGGTGGTCTCACATGCGAAGACCAAACAGGTCCTCCTTAGCTTTTGAAGACCAACCAAAGTCAGTGAGATGCTGCCACCTAGCTGGTCCATCTGAGCTAACGAGGCTCAAAGGAACCCGATGATGATGTCTAGATGGGGAAAGTCTTTCTGAGTAGATGACAATTTGTGGTGGGTTTGATAGCCAAGGAGTCTGGAGTAAGTGACCTAGCATAACCCGATTGCATTAAAACAGAGAGACAGAGACAACCAGCTACGTAAATGTGCTTAATTGTGGCCTATCACATCTCAACGTAGCCGGGGCAGTTTTTTTATACCCACTGGAGACCAAGAGATTCGAAGCTATAGCTTGTCATGGGTTTGAATAATCACCAATTCTTGAGTTCAAGGGACACGCTCAAATGATTCAAACTTCATATTTTCTCCAGAAACTGGCTTGACTCAGTTCTCCTTATCCTGACATCAACCCAGGGATCTTTGGTTGTATGGATGGATGTATACAGGGGAAACTCACTATTATATCCCTCGCCAAAGCCTACCTCTCTTGGTAATGTTTGTCCTAATTTATCATTGTGCAGCTCAAGCAATGCCCCGGTCTACAACCTCATCCTGTTGTAGGTCCATGGTTGATAAACTCTAGCCATCATCAAGAACCAGACTTTGATAGGTTGATGGGTTCTTTAGGTGGGCTTTCTCTTTCTTTACCACTCTTCAGGGGTATCCTAAGGTCTACCGTAACTTCCCTCCACATCCTCTTGTTTCTCTATCAATAACTTACTAGGTTCGCTATGACTATTAACACCACCTGGGAAAACGGGTCTGGAATAAGGCACTTTATAACCCCCCAGTTCCACAAATGCTAGATATTCCTCTTGAGGTTTGCCAAAGGGGAACGTTGTTGTCTAATTGCTGTGCCCGTACAAGGCACAACACACAAACACACAATATACATGGGTTATAGACAAATGTCAACTTCTCATCCTAACATCTTAACTGCTTTGATTGGATGATCAGGGAAGAATCAATGGGGCTTGAACCAGATGTATGGGTGGGTACCGGGGAATCTGCGTGCAAAATTAGCCATTTGATCTGCCTTTGAAGAGAGAAAGCTGTTCGTTTATTTATATATGTATTTATTGATTGATACCACATACATTTTTGAACCGCCCATCTCCTTCAAAAGGCAGAGATAAAAAAAAAACGTCAAAACATAAAAGAGCCTATACAAATGGAAGTGCTTAAAGTTAAATTAAAAATGGGAGGAAATGATAAAAAAATGTTTAAGGCGTCCAGCATAATTTTGATAACCGATTCAAAATTCAGAATTCTTTAGATGGCCCCAAATCCCCCCACCCTTCACCTTCCCATTGGACTTACCAAGGTTCGTTAAACTGAAGTCCTATTCTGGATGGATGAATTTACTCACTATTGCAAGTCTAGTGGGTACCAGGCACAAGGAAAAGGGATGGAGAGAATGCGAGGTGGCCAAGTGGTGTGTTTTGTGTATGTGTGTGTGTGTCTAAATTTTTTTGCTCTTTTTGTTGTTTCCCCCCGCGCAGGGGGGGGGGGGGGGGGGGGGGGGGGGGGAAGAGATGGGTGAGGTCGGTGGAGCCGAAAGGGAAGGGAAGCGCAAGAGGAATGTATTCAATAAAAACTGGTCGCTTTCCAACTTTCGTCTGGCAACACTCCACATTCATTGACTGAATTCCCTCCCTTTTTATGATTCATTTTTTTTGGAAAAGGAAGCAGAAGTTGGACTACTTGGTGTGTGCCAAAGCGGAGTGGGGTTGTAGGTCCAGGATGATATTATTATTATTTATTATTATTATTATTATTATTATTATTATTATTATTATTATTATTAGTAGTAGTAGTAGTAGTAGTAGTAGTAGTATTAGTATTATTAGTATTATTATTAGTATTGTTGTTGCTGTTGTTGTTGTTGTAGTACACAAAAATGACAGTATACACAGCAGACGAGATAACCATGCTGGGTTTTGTATCACAAATCACTAGTCCAACCCTTCCCAAGTGTTTAGGACTGCATGATGTATCGGCGGATTATGCGAGCAGATCCCAGTAAGGTGGCCTTCTGAAGCTGGCCAGTGGTGACCTTGTCAGCGCCAATTGTTTTTAAGTGCTTGCCTAGGTCTTTAGGCACAGCACCCATTATTATTATTATTATTATTATTATTATTATTATTATTATTATTATATCTTTAGTGAGATTCACAGCCTTGAGGCTGGTTGGTAGCTCAAGATCTCGAGTCCTAACCAAGGACCTAGGAACTGTTCAGGTAGCGTTGGAGGATATAAGCTGTTTCAAGTAGAGTGGGTTTTTTTGTAGAATCAGGGTATTCAAGTCTGATAAATTCAGGATTTTCAAATAGTGAGGCAGCCCTCTCAGTATTGCTCCAAGGGCTCCAGTTACAATTGGGATAACACAGGATTTCTTTTTCCAAAGTCGCTCAACTTCAATTTGTAAGTCCCGATACTTTGTGATTATTTTTCTAGCTGTGTCTCTACAATTCATACATCACTAGGTATTGCAATGTCAATATGATGATAATGATTGTTGTTGTTGTTGTTGTTGTTGTTGTTGTTGTTATTATTATTATTATTATTATTATTATTATTATTATTATTATTATTATTATTATTATTATTATGGGTGGTCACACAGTCAAGCCAGATGTTCAAGGTGGGTTTGGCATTTTTTTATCCAGCCATGGAAGGACCTGGGCTAGGCAGATGTTGCATAATGCATTAGGGTTTGTTGTCGCCCAATCAGCCAGATGTTGAGGCTGCCTTTGGCATCTTTTATCCACCTACCCAGGCCTTACAGGGCTCTAGGCAGATGTTGCCTATGATACCTTAGGGTTTGTCACCCCCTCGGTCAGATGTTTAGCAAGGATTTGGCATTTCTGCCCGCCTCTCAAGCCCTAGCCAAGGATTTTTTTTGCGGGGGGGGGGGACAGGCAGATGTGGTTTGCCGGGCACGTTAAAGACAGCGGTACCTCAGGATGCAACCCAGTCTATCTAATAATAATTAGCATTATTAGCACCGGCGATGTGGGCAGTCTGCTCCTCGTTGTCGCGGCGTCACTCGCCGCCTTGGCTTCAACCCCGGCGGCCGGCTCCACGGAGTAGATCCGCCCCCCTCCTTCCGAAATCCGAGTTAAAAAAACTCTTCCAAGTATCCGACAGGAAGATGTAGCTGCAACCTGCTCAGCGAGACAGCCAGAGGGAAGGGAAGGGAAGGGAAAGGCGCAGCCCAGCCTCGCCAGAGGAAGTCGGACGCGGCGGCGGAGGCGGCGGGCGAAAGGTGCCGCGGCCATCCCCGGGAGATGTGAGAACGCGGGCCGAGTTGGGCACGGGGCAGGGGTGCCTGTGAAGCGTCGCGGGGAAGGCAGAAGGCTACACGGGAGGTGCGAGCGCGTGTTTTCCTGGGCTGCTTTTGCAGGGGGGGGGGGGCGGGGGGTTGCCGCGGGCGCGCGGGGCAGGGAGCGCGCAAGAGCCACTCTGAAGTGGGTGAAAGGGTGTGGGCACCCAAGTGCCCGCCTTGGTTGTCGGGACGCGGACACGGACGGCTTGCGCGCGCTCCCGCCTGCCTGTTTATGTGGCAGGGGAGGTAGGTTGCCGGGGGTGGGGGGATGGGGGGGCCGAGTGGGGGGGGGGTGGGAGGAGAGGGGGGGGGAGGGGGGGGGAGGGAGGAGGAGGAAATGGACGGGAGAGAAAGAAAGGGGGCGGTGTAAGGCTGTGGCATTTCCAACCGCCGAGCCGAGTTCCTCGCGCGCTGCCTTCCTCCGGGTGGGTTGCATTTACAGGGCACTGACGCTCGCTCTCTCTCTCTCTCTCTCTCTCTCTCTCTCTCTCTCTCTCTCTCTCTTACACACACACACACGCCGCGATGCATTAGAGACCTATTACATCCCATAGACGCGCCTCCGGAATGGGTGGGTGGCCCACTCATACCCCGCAAACGGACAGCCCCGCTTCTCCATATTCTCCAGGCCTCAGCTCGGCGGAGTCCCTTCTTGGAGCCCCGCCGCCCTTCCCTCTTTTCTCAAAAAAAAGAAAGAAAGAAAAAGGAAAAAGAAAAACCGAAAGCGCGGGGAGGTGTGGAAGGGAGGAACTGAACGAGCTGGGAGAGAGGAGAGCCGAGCCTTGTAAATTAACGGGGCCGGTGTGCGTGTGTGCGTGTGTATGTGTGTGTGTGTAGCTGATCCAGGAAGAAAGAAGGCGGCGGGGGTGGGAGAGGAGGAAACCGGCGAAGAAAAGAATGGGAAAGCTAAGCGGGGAGGAATAAGCCTGGCGGGGAGGGGGGGGGGAAGAAGGAGGGAGGCAAGGGGGGGGGGGGGTGGGGGGGGGGGGGGGGGGGGGGACGACCTGCGAAAGGTGAGCGAAAGGAGGCGTTTTCCCCTCCCACCCAATTCTTCTTCTTCTCCTTCTTCTCCTTTATTTCTTCTTCCTCCCAGGCGTTCTTCCCACGCCTTTGAAGTGGCTTTGAGGACGTTCGGGAGTTGATGTTTATTCAGAACATTGACAGGGAAAGTGAGAGTGGGGTGGGGGGAGGAAAGCGGGGGGGGGGGGGGGGGGGGGGGGGGGGGGAGGGGAAAGATTGGGCCGCCGGGGGCGTCGCGCGCGCGGCTAAAAGAGACCGGGGGTGTGTGTGCCTGTGTGTGTGTGTGTGTGTCAGAGAGAGATGGAGGGAGGGAGAGAGAGAGAGAGAGAGAGAGAAAAGTAGGCAGAGATTTCTGGGGTGGGGGAAACCTCCGCAACACTCCACCCACCCACCTTTTCCAGCTTCCAAGTTCACCGCCTTATGAATTTTCACCTCCTCTTCCTCCTCCTCCTCCTCCGCGTATAAGAACGGGGGGCTGGCGTGGCTCCCCAGGTGCCCTAAATTATTTTTAATTTAATTTGATTTTTTTTCGGGGCGGGGGGTAGGGGGGCGGTCAGAGAGAAAAAGGAGGGAAGAAGAGTGTAAATAGAAGGAAAGCCTCTTCTCTTCGGATCCGGGTGTCTCGGGAAAAGGGGGGGGGGGCGGCGGGCGGGGGGGGGGGGGGGGGGGGGGGGGGGGGGCGGGGGGGCGGGGGGGGGGGGGGGGGGGGGGGGGGGGGGGGGGGGGGGGGGGGGGGGGGGGGGGGCGTTTTGCAGAATTGTCCAAAAGCGAGACATCAAAAGCGGCCGCTTTAAGGAATTATTGCAGTTCGACATTTTATACCAGTTAGATGTGACGGGGGATTTTGGATTGGGGGGGGGCGAAAGAAAGATAACCCTTCTCCCCCTCTGTCCCTCCCCCTTCCCCCTCCCCTCCCTAGCAGCAGCGGCAGCCTGTTGCCAGCTCGCAGACTTCCAAGGTGGGCGTCCGTTTCGCTCTTTCTCTTCCTCTTCTATCCTTCCCCCCCCCCCCCCCCCCCCCCCCAATGGACGCGAGCTTTGGGAGGGGGGAGGAAGAGGGGAGGGGGGAGAATCGGGGGGGGGGGGCTGCCCCAGCCCCCCCCCCCCCTCCGACTCTGCAATCCCCTTCCTCCCCCCCCCCCAAAAAAAATCCTCAGTCTATCGGAGTTGCTGCAAAAGTGGCCTTGATTTTCAACTACGGAGGGCCGAGGATGGGAAAGGAAAGGAAGTGTGTGTGTGGGGGGGGGGGCGGATTTTATATGTGTGTGTGCGTGCGCGCGCGCGGATAGCGTTAAGGGGGTTCTTTTTATTATTATTATTATTATTATTATTATTATTATTATTATTATTATTATTATTATTATTATTATTATTATTATTACTATTACTATTACTATTATTTTCTTAAATAGCCAAGGCGGCCCTTTGCAACTCCAGCTGGCAGGCGAGTTAAGCTTTTTATTTTATTTTTTTTCTCCTGCCCTCGAAATAGAAGCGGGTAGGCAAAGAGAGGGTCTTTGAAAAAGCCGGGGCAGGGGTCTCGGGTCTCGCCCGCAGCAAGGAAAAGCCAACCGCTCTTCCTTCCTTACCAACACGCAGCCTGCGCTCCCGCGTCCCTCGTTTTCCAAAAAATGTGTTCTGCTTTGGGGGGAAGACTGGACTTTTCGCCACCGCTGGAGGAGGGTGAGTTCCAAACTCTTTTTTTTTCTCAACCTACCCCTTCTGACTATTTCGAGGTGCCTTTAATTCCTCCCCTCGCCCCCGAGATATAACGTTCCCCCAAAAAAGAGGGAATGAAGGGGTTTATATCCCTTTGACTAGAGGGGGCTGCGTTTGGTTTAAGTTTCTCCCAGGTGTAAAAAAAAGAAAGAAAGAAAGAAGTTAAGCTGTAGAAGAGGTTCTGCTTTGGTCCCTGCGAACGGTTGCAAATTGGTCCCTCCCTCTTGCTAAATTAAATATTGTATATGTCGAGGCATTGAATGGCATCGAAAGATCTTTCGTTGGCGAGCAACAGAAATCCCGGGTTCCCACCCACCTGCGCCAGAAGCTTTTTTTGCCTTACCATTTTTCTAATCTTCTTCTTTCCTGGGGATTTTTGTAAAATTTTCTTTCCTTCCTGCCTTCCCCTCCAGCCTTTGGATGGATGGATGGATGGATGGATGGATGGATGGATGGATGGATGGATGG